>VDFB02174031.1:0-29551 GCA_007258455.2 Sequoia sempervirens
TCTCTGTCTCTCTCTCACTCCTAAGTCTCTCCACTCTACCCTTGGCCCTCTGCCATTAACCCTTAGATCCTTAAAGTCCTCTACCCTCTGTCTCTCAATAATCTCCTCCTACCCCCTCTCCCTCTCTCAGGTCTCTCTCTCTCACTCACTCCCTCTATCTCTCTCCCCTCTGATGGAACTTTATATTTTTGCTCCTTATGTTCCATTCCTACCCTGCCTGGTGTTACTAGTCTTTCATGGTGTCAGAATTTTCCTTGGGTTGGTGGTTTTAGCTTTATTTTCATATAAAACCCTTGTGTTTATTTTACGCCTTGGTTGGGATCTATTTCAATGTTACTTTTTGAGGGGTTTTAAAATGACTTATGTCCTATCGTTCCATCTAGGTTGAGTCCCTTTTTTTTAATATTTTATTTCCTCTGCAGGGTTTTATTTTCCTAAGTCTTGGTTGGCCCTATGTTTCATCATTTAAAAACAACTTATGTTGTTGTTTACCATCCGCCTAGTGATGTCCCCTTGTCCTTTTAATAAATGTTTTGTTTTATAGAAGGATGAAGTTCGTGCGACCATTGATCACCTATCATTTGATCTCAGCCACTCCATGCCATCCTGCGATGACCCCACCACACCACTTTGGTTGATCGTGATATCACGGGTGGCTGCCACGTGTCCTATCTAGTGAGGCTGAAGGTGATAAGTTTGGTTGACCATTGATCAATTGTCATCAGATCTTAACCATTTCCCTTCATTGCATGATCGAAAGTTTTAAGGTTTTTACTGATCGCGATATCATGGGTGGGCACCATGTGTCTCATCTGATGAAGCTGAAGGAATGAAGGTAATACTGTGGTAAATTAATCTGTCCTTAATACATTAAAAGGTGGGTTACTAAAGTGTTCTTGAAGTGCACATGTTTTAAATCAATGGATATGTTATAATCTTGATGAAAAAGCTGATTGATGGTTAATAATAAGGTTGGTGACTATGTTGAAGGAACAAGATCATGAATGCTCAAGATCTACAGTTTCCTGCCATTGTGTGATCCAAAGTTGCGGGATCTTTACTAATTGCGATATCATGAGTGACCACTATGTGGATGGCTAAAATTTAATTTTGCATCAAATATGGTTGGAGTCATTCCTGCAGAATGCGAGTGAGCTTTAATGGTGGATGAGACATTTTCTGGCATGATTTGATCGAGATAAAATCAATTCTCCTATTTTATTTGTATCACAAAGCATTCAAGTATTTTGTGGAGCAGTTTTAGAGCTGAAACTGAAGTTTTGAATCTCTACAACTAGAATTTGGGACTTCTGCAAACAAATCCATGAGTTAATTTCTATGCTTCTTGGTCATTCTGCACTTGAATTTGGGAAAATATTTGTTGTGCTTGTCATTGAGCTTGTTGATAAACGTGTTAGGGCTATAGTTTAATTATAGTTTTGAGAAATTGAAGTGTTTTTTTCTCTAATTTCCTATCTTTGGTTAGTCCTAGCTATTTGAAGTGTGAAATTGTAAAAAGACCCTAGTTTGTCCAAGATGGCACCACTAAAGCAACATTCTGGCCAAGTTGACTATTTCAAAAGAAACCTATATGATGATTTCCTAGATCAATTTCCCTACTCAACGAATGATAGGAAGAAGGGATTGGTTTTAATGCAAGGGAAAATCTTGGGGGAAGGGTTAGTATATAATTGCTCTAACATTGTCGATGCTAGGGTTCCTCTCACAGGCTTGGAAATGTTTAGATTATGGTATGGACAGAGGAATTTTCCTCACCCCATTTCAAATGGCTGGATGTATGATTTGGGAAAGGTGGTGGTCCCAAATGTGTTCCCTGACATAGACTTACTTAGGGCAGTGGATGCAAGATATGACCCTGTCACACAGGTAATCAGGGATAATGATGGAAAGGTTCTATTGAGCGTTAATAGAGAAGAGGTCCAACAGATTCTTGACTTGAGTGAACCGAGTGAAGACTTGGTTCCTATCAATCTTGAGGAAATGAAGTAGGAATATGCAAAGTTGAAGTCTCTTTTTAGAGCTAAGTTGCTTCCACCTCATCTGCCTAGGGCAAGAGGTTCATGATTTCATATCAGCCCCAGTGACTAGGAACCTTTCAGATTAAACTATTTTATAAATCATTTTTTGGCCACTTTCTATTCATTGTGTCATATTTTGGGTTTTCGTCCTGGTGTGGTGATGCCTATTGCATACATGTTCATGGGGGTGCAAATACAACACCCTAACTTCTTTGTGACATATGAATTTTCTTCTTTCTTGGTTGAGAGCATACATGAAGGGTTGTCAAAGTTGCAAAAAAATGATATTGGCACTCAATTCTTCTAGTATTTTATGCTGATGCATATGTTCTTGTTCAAGAATGCTGACTTTTTCTCTAAAAAGATGGAATTAAGGCAATCGGTTGATGGAGAAAGATTGACAATACAATCATGGGTTGCATATTTATCTTGCAATAAGGAAAGCACTAGTTATGTGAAATTTGATAATTACTTTTCTTCTAGATTGAGGGCTAGACTGATGGTGAATGTACCCAGGATCCCTGAGGAATTGCATGATTTCCTTAGGCCAAAAGGGAGGAAGCAAGAATTGAAATTTTTCCATAACTGGGGTGACATTATCCCATACCCAGTCAACACTATGTTAAGAGTATATAGTCTTCAAGGAACCCCCCATATACTGCCATACAATGTACCACCAAGAGTGGGGTTTGTAGAAGTTATGTGGCAAATAGGTTGTATCCATGAGGACAACCTAACAGGGAGGGGTAAGGGAACATTTTTCCTTGATTATACAGTGGTGTCTAATTTTTCCTTTTCAAAAGGAGGTTGGGTGCATTTTGAGAAATTCTTTGATGATCACCATTTGAGGTGTGGTCCAAAATGGCAACCTGAGGGTTTCTTTTCCCTTTTCAGACAAAGAATAAAGGCTGGAAAATTTGTGGTTCAACTTTCCTGAGGATTTGATCAAAAATGAATTTGATCTAAATAGGCAGGAGTTGAACAAGGAGAAATGGATAGCTTATGATAAGCTATTAGATATTGTGCATAAGATGGATCCGAAGTATAATACATTGTTGGAGTTCAATCCATACCATAAGAAGATTGACTTTCTCATGAAGAACTTCACAAAAATTATGGGCACATTGAGGACCAAAAAGATAAATTTAGAACTGAGTCTAGGTGTACAGGAACAAGGTGCCAGGCCAATTGAAACAAGGCCAACATACCAACCTATAGAAAGGTGGCCTATTTACAGGAGGAAAAGGGATGATAGCAGTGATGAAGAGGAAGTGGATAGAAAAGGAAAGAAAATAATGAAGTTTCCTTCACAACCAGGTCCAAAATTCAAAGTGCCTGGGGCAATTAAAATCATTGATTTAGAATCATCACCAGAAGACAGTCCCTCATCACCACCATATGAACCAAGCCTTAAAAGACAAAGAATTGACCAACCACAGCAGGATCTGATGGATGAAATTATTGTTACTAATCAGGACATGCAGGTTGGTATGCCTTCCCTTCCTAGGCCAACTGAATTGGTTCTATCTGATTTAGATATGAAAGACAAAAGTGTACAAGATGCAATAATGGAAGCATGTAAGGAGTTTCTAGATGAAAATACATTTGTAAAAACTCTTGTATTCTTGCAATTGGTATGGAGGATGAAATTTGAAGAATATCAAGAGAAATGTAAGAAGAGAAGAGAACTAAGGCCTGACAAGTCAGACCAGGATAATGATGAGAAGTTAAAAGCTGAATTAATGGAGGAATTTAAGAACACCACTCTTGAAGAGGGAAGAAGACTGGTGAGTCAGGCTAGTGTTTTGATTATGCCTGAATTTGACATTGCAAATGCTATAGCATTTAATGGTATTTTAAATTCCAAGAATCCTTTGCAAGACTCTGAAGAAGAAGTCAAGGCAGCATTGCAAGATTCTTCCTTTAGTGAGGAATATGAAACTTTGGCAATTTGGGAATTGGCCCCTCAAGGAAGAAAGCCAAATGTTACAGATATTAATCCAAATTTTAGAGGAGGATTAATAATAAGGAGAGCTTCAGATACCTCAACCACTAAGGCCACTAATTTGACTATGAATGTGGCCAAATTGGTCCAAAAGATTGCTAAAAGGGAGGAGGCTAAAAGAAGAGCCTAATGGAGAAGTATAACCTTTTGATTGAGGAATACAACAAGATGCAACAAAGGAATGTTGAGTTGCAAACTGAGGTGGAAAGGTTTAGGTATAAATAGATTGGGGAGACATCAAGTGCTCCAAGGACCAGTAGATTACCTTCCACAGCAGGGTCAGTGCCTCCTACTTCTCCAATTGTTTCCACACCAGGGTCTCCCAATCAGAATCTTTCTCTCACCCCTCCTTTAGAACAAATTGATGAAGAAACAAAGTGCTTTGTTGATCCTACAAAGAAGTAGCTCTTGCAAAGAATTGATGGATTACATACATCATTGAAGGTAAGTGAGGAGGGATCTCTTTCAAAGCAAAAGGAGATTGTTACTACTGTCTTAAGGCATTTAAATGAAAAGGTTGATAGTAAATTGCTA
Source organism: Sequoia sempervirens (assembly GCA_007258455.2). Classification (NCBI taxonomy): domain Eukaryota; kingdom Viridiplantae; phylum Streptophyta; class Pinopsida; order Cupressales; family Cupressaceae; genus Sequoia; species Sequoia sempervirens. Next base: position 4,579 of record VDFB02174031.1, read on the forward strand.
TCTATACATTCTTTCTATTCTTTGTTGTTAGATTCAATAAAGAATATTGATAGGGATCAGGAAGTAGTGATACCATTGATTGAAAATTGGATCCCTAGGGCTGGTGATTTGGATGTCATGTATAAGGCTTCAAGGTTTGATACAAATAATAGGCCCCAATCATTAAAGCCTACTCAAGTGTTGGTTAAATCATTGCAAGGTTTTCAAACCCTACCAGATGATTTGAGTAGGAAGATTAGGGAATTGGTGAAGAATTTTAATGATTAGGGTAACACATTGTTACCAAATATAATTGATGAGCAAGGGAAAATCAGGTCACTCCAGTAGTGGCAGGATCAAGCAAGTGAAGTCATCAATGATCAAATTAAATTAATTTGTGATGAGTCAGATTATGACTTGTTGGTGAGCTGTATGGATAAACTCATTAGTACCTGCTCATTTTTGGAAGCTTTTGAAAGAGATTCAAATTAGGTAGCGGTAAAATACATACCTTATAATACCAAGGTGAATGAGGTGATTAATTTTGACTAGCCAACTAATGAAGAATACTAAAAATGGGTAACTAAATATTTAACTGAGGAAGAGTAAAAGGAATGGACTACTAACAGGTGGTAAATCAGATGTTATGGTTACAATGGTTTCTAGTTTTGCTTTGATGGCATTCTTGACGTGGGTTTCTTGTGGTTTTTTGTTGTTGCATCAACTTTTCTCAACTGACATGATGAACAAGAATATTCTCCAAGGTGATGGTTGTTGTAACAATTTTCAGAATATCACTAGGTGTGCCAATTGGCTGGTGACATGTGTACTTTATGGCCCGATGCTTGTTTGCTCCTTCATTTTCTATAAGAAGGATTTCAAGGCCATAAGTACGGGTTAGCAAGTTAGATAATTTTTGGTTGAGTCTAGGTGCAGTTGCAAAGAAAATTGTAAAGTCTGATGGTTTTAGAGAGAAATACAATTTAGGTTCTGAGTTATTCTATAATCGGTTTTGAATTCATGGGGATTTAAGGTTGTATAATAGTAGTAGCATTTGAGTTGAAATGATAAATTCAAACTCATGTCTCTCCACTATACATGCATATCCGAATTTTGAATAAGATGACTAAGGGTTGTTTCATTCATCTCACTGTTGTGGTGTGTATAATCCTAATTTTAGCTTTAATTCAAGGAATTAATTAAAATGCTTGAATGGGATTATAGGCGGATATGTTCTATATAAGGATTTGATAAGTAGTATTGGGTGAGAATGCATACTGATGAAATTGTAATGCAATATTGTCATGGATCTTATAAGTTATATGTTATGTATTAAATTTTTCATAAACCTTTAGATGCTTATGAATTTGACTCTTGCAATGGATATATGGCACTGATCTAAGTTGTACTTATTTGTGTAGTTCAATAATTGTTTGTCTTTTCCTATAGCTTGCTACAAATTGAAAATTAATGAGTATATTTTACTATCGATTGTGTTGTAGTTATCTCATGCTCCACATAGTTGATATTATCAGTGAACAACCAATTTTATTCGATATTATCCTATTGTGTTGAGCTATTCAATGGGATTATCTATTATGTGTTAATGTTGTTTATGATATTGGTGTAGAGGTTGTAAACACATTAAGGGATCACCCTCTCGGGTCTTGCAAAGCCCAAAGTGTAGGAGGATTTTAAAGTCTCATTAGTTGATCCAGGTCCTTCGAGCTGCCCTTGATTGGAATTGGCAATCCCATAGGTAGATTAGAAGACCAACCTGGTTACAGTGTAAAAAACAAACCAACACCCTCTACCTTTAACCCTAAACCCTAAACCATTGACCCTTAAACTCTAAAACCTTAAATCCTCTACCCTCTATCTCTCTCCCACTCCCTCCCTCTCTCAAGTCTCACCCTCCTACCCCCTCTCCCTCTCTCAAGTCTCTCTCTCTCTCACTCACTCTTATCTACCTCCCCTCTACCCTTAATCCTCTACCCTCTATCTCTCTCCCACTCCTTCTGTCTCTCTTTCTCACTAAATCCCTCTATCTCTCTCCCCTCTACCTGTTGGTTTTTTTTATTGTAACCAAGTTGGTCTTCTAATTTACCTATGGAATTTCCAATTCCAATCAAGGGCAGCTCGAAGGACCTAGACCAATTGACAAGGATTTTAAAGACCTCCTACACTTTGGGCTCTCTAAGACCCGAGAGGGTGATCCCTTAATGCGTTACAACCTCTGCACCATTATCGTAAACAACATTAACAACAATAGATAATCTCATTTAATAGCTCAACATAATAGCATAATACTGAATAGAATTGGTTGTTCATCAGTAATATCAACTATTTGGAGCATGAGATAACTACAACACATTCCACAGTGTAAATTAGTCATTGATTTGCAATTTGTAGCAAGCACAAGACAAACAAAATACCGAACTATACAAATTAGTACAACTTATATCAGTGCCATATATCCATTGAGGGAGTTAAATTCATAAACATCTAAGGGTTTATGACAGATTTAACACATAGCATATAGGATCCTTGAGAACATTACTTCACAATTTCATCAACATGTATTCCAACCCAATACTACTTATCAAATCCTTATACAGAACATATCCAATGACAATCCCTATTTAAGATGTTTTGAATGCTTTGTGGTACCAAAATTAGAAGAATAGTTGCTTTATTTCGATCAAACCGTGATAGTATATGTCATGGCCGCCATTAAAGCTTACTCGCGCACTACACAAACGACTCTAATCGCATTTGATGCAGATTCAAATATTAGTTGTTTATCCTTCACCTTGGTGAGATCATTGGATGAATACCTTCAAAGCAAACTGACATAGTCTCCATCATGGCAATAAGGGGCCCACCATACTACTCGTTGCCAAGGAAATCCACGTGGCGCCCACCCATGATATCGCAATCAATAAAGACCTCGCAACTTTTGATCATGCGATGGTGGGAAACTGTGGATCTTAACCATTGGCAATCCTATTCGTTCAACATAGTCACCAGCCTTGTTATTAACCATCAAGCACCTTTCTATCGAGATTATAACATCTCCATTGATTTAAAACACATGCATCTTATAACTACTTTAGTAACCCATGGTATAATGTATTAAAGACGCATCAAAGTATTTATCATTCCTTCAACTTCACTGGATGAGACACATGGTGCTTTCCCATGATATCGCGATCAACAAAGACAGTATGGTGGGGTCATCGCGGGATGGTGGGGAATAGCTGAGATCACACGACGATTGATCTATGGCCATGTGAACTTGTCCCTCTGCAAAATAAAAAAAATTATTAGGGGAGAGGGCCCAATAGTCCTATGGGGTCCAATAGTTGCGCACTCAATCGTGATGATAATATCCAGTCAAACCACATATTTGTACTATATATTGTAAATAAACAGTCCAAATGTAAATAAAGAAAAAACCAAATGATGATAAAAAATGGACCCATACTTGAACACATGAGAACCTCTAAATGTTATATGAAAAAAACATAAATACATTCATGAAGAAGTGAAATAAGTATTTTTTTTGTTTCAAATAAAATATCACAACTCTCCACTATAAGTATATCATTTAAAAAATAAAATTCTCATTTAATAAAATAAGACACTCATTTAAACTAGTATTGTTATCATAGTGAAAAAATATTGTTCTTATGTGTAGAAGCATTGGATAATTTTATATTAATAGTTTTCCTATCAAAAATATAAAAGGTGAGCACAATAAATAACATGTATTTTCCCATTAAATTTGAAGGATTTTCAAAAAGTTTTAGTGTTCAACTATTGGTCCATTTTTGTTCAATATAAGTTGTATTTTAAATAATTATGTGTTGTTTTTATAACAACAAATAGATTTTTTTTGTTCAACTATTAGTCCATATGTGTTGAATATAAAAGGTAGAGATATCAAAGATTTATGGTTATCAATAAGTATTTGGTCCACTTAGTTGTATATTAATTTTAATTTAAATAAAAATATCATATTCTACAAGCAACAAATGATATTTTTTTGGTTCAACTATTGGGGGTTCCATGATTAAGTTTTGGTCGAACCTTTAAAAAGTTAAATTTTAGACACTTCTCAAAAGACCTACCGATGTGGCGAGTTTCATGACGAGTCGCGCCTCCAAACCTTAGTTATAGATAAATAAGAGACTAGTCTACATTTCAAAAAAAAAACGAAGGATCTACGATATTCCAGTCAATTGCTACATGCTGAGAAAGTTAGCATGCATGACTACTGGGCCATCTCCCCTAAAGGAATAAGGGGACATCACTAGGCCGATGACAAACAATGACATAAGATTTTTAACGAGGGAACATGGGACCAACAAAAGACTTAGGAAAAATAAAGTCAGGCAAAGGAAATAAAACAATAAAATAAAAGGGGGCCCAGCCTAGACAAAGCGATGGGGCTTAAGTTATTTTAAAGCCTTCTCAAAAAGTAACGGCCAAATAGATCCCATCCAAGGTGTAAGATGAACACCAGGGTTTTACATGAAGATGAAGGTAAAACCCCATCCTTAGGCTTTTCCCAAACACCATAGATGACCAGAGACTCAAGGTAGGATAAAATAGAACATAGAGAACAAAACTTTGAAGTTCCATCACTACCCATAACCCTAAACCCTAAACCATTAACCTTTAACCCTTAAACCCTCTACCCTCTCTCTCTCAAGTCTCTCCCTCCTACCCCCTCTCCCTCCCTCTCTCCTCTCTCCTCTATCTCTCTCCCTCTACCTAAACCTAAACCCTTAACCCTTAAACTCTAAACCCTTAACCCTCTACCCTCTCGTTTAACCCTCTACCTTATCTCTCTTGCTCTCCCTCTTTCCCTCTCGCTCCTCGGAGTCTCACCCCTCCTACCCCTCTCCCTCTCTTAGGTGTCTCTCACTCACTCTTATCTCCCTCCCCCTCTGCCTTAACCCTCTACCTTCTACCTCTACCCTTAACCCTCTACTCTCCTCTCTCTCCCACTCCTCCCTCTCAAAAACAGATCCCTCTATCTCTCCCATCTACCACTAACCCCTAACTTGACCCTCTATCCTCTACCTCTCTCTCTCTCTCTTAAGTCTCTCCCTCCTACCCCCCTCTCCCTCTCTGGGTCTCTCTCTCTCACTCTCTCTCTCTCTCTCTACCCCTTAACCCTAAACGCCGACATAACCTTTAAAATATAAACCCTTAAACCCTCTACCCTCTACCCTCTCTCTCTCTCTCAAGTATCTCCCTCCTACCCCCTCTCCCTCTCTTAGGTCTCTCTATATCTCTCACTCACTCCCTCTATGCGTCTCCCCTCTACCCTTAAACCCTAAACCCTAAACCCTTAACCCCTTAAACCCTAAACACTTAAATCCTCTACCCTATACCCTTAACCCTTTCTCCCTCTATCTCCCACTCCCTCCCTCTCTCTCTCTCTGAAGTCTCTCTTTCCTAGCACCACTCCCTCTCTCAGGTCTCTCTCTCCCCTTCCTCCCCTCTTCCCCTCTCCCTTCCCACTCCTAACTCTCTCTCTCTCTCTCCACTCTACCCTTAGCCCTCTAACCTTAACCCTTAAATCCTTAAATCATCTACCCTCTATCTCTGTCGCACTCCCTCCCTCTCTCTCTCTCAAGACTCTCCCTCCTACCCCCTCTCCCCTCCTCTTGGGTCTCTCTCTCTCTCACTCCCTCTATCTCTCTCCCTCTACCTTTAAACCTAAACCCCTAAACCCTTAACCCTTCGCTCTAAACCCCGCGCCGACCCCTCTACCCTCTATCTCTCTCCCACTTCCTCCCTCTCTCTCTCTCAATTTCTCCCTCCCACCCCTCTCCCTCTCATAGAGTCTCTCTCTCTCACTCCACTCCCTCTATCTCTCCCCTCACCTTTAACCCTAAAACACATTAACCTTTAACTCCCAACCCATAGAAACCCTCTACCCTCTCATTAACCCTCTACCTCTATCTCTCTCCCTCCTCCCTCCCTCTCTCTCTCAAGTCTCCCTCCTACCCCCTCTCCCTCTCTTAAGTCTCTCTCTCTCTCTCACTCTTATCTCCCTCCTCTCTACCCTCAACCCTCTACCCTCTATCTCTCTCCCACTCCCTCCATCTCTCTCTCACTGAATCCCTTTATCTCTCTCCCCTCTACCTGTTGTTTTTTTATTGTAACCAAGTTGTTCTTCTAATTTACCTATGGAATTTCTAATTCCTATCAAGGGCAGCTTGAAGGACCTGGACCAACTGATGAGGATTTTAAAGACCTCCTACACTTTGGGCTCTCCAAGACTTGGGAGGGTGATCCCTTAATGCGTTTACAACCTCTGCACCATTATTGTAAACAACATTAACAACAACAAATAATCTCATTTAATAGCTCAACATAATAGCATAATACTAAATAGAATTGGTTGTTTATTAGTAATATCAACTATTTCGAACATGAGATAACTACAACACATTCCATAGTGTAAAATAGTCATTGATTTTCAATTTGTAGCAAGTGTTAGGTAAAGACAAACAAAATACTGAACCATACAAATTAGTACAACTTACATCAATGTCATATATCCATTGAAGGAGTCAAATTCACAAACATCTAAAGGTTCATGACAGATTTAACACATAACATATAAGATCCTTGAGAACATTGTTTTACAATTTCATCAACATGTATTCTAACCCAATACTATTTATCAAATCCTTATACAATCCCATTCAATCATTTTAATTAATTCCTTGAATTAAAGACAAAACAGAAATCATACACACCACAAGAGTGAGATGAACGAGAAAACCCTTGATTATCTTATTCAAAATTCAGATATGCATGTACAATGGAGAGACATGAGTTTGAATTAATCATTTCAATTCAAATGCCAGTACTATCATAAAACATCAAATCCCCATGAATTCTAAACCTACTACAAAATGACTCAAAACCTAAATTGCATTTTCCTTAAAACCATCGAACTTTACAATTTGCTCTGCAACTCTACCTAGACTCAACCAAAAAATATCTAACTTGCTAACCCATACTTCTGGCCTTGAAATCCTTCTTATAGACAATGAAGGAGCAAACAAGCATTGGGCCAGAAAGTACCTCTCATTTCACATGCTTTTCTTCACAAAACTCTTGAGGACAGCAACTATGCCTTCTTTATTTCTCATCCGACGCCCTATTCATGCATCCTAAAATTACAACAGTATCCATGGGGCCTCTTACACAAGCTACAGTAATCACAAAAAGTGTTAGAGCCCCTTTATATCACATGTGTTTGGACTACAAAACCCTCAAAAATAGGGTAACCGAGCTGTATGCAAAGAAATGAAGATTTCTAAATCAAATCAATGGCTTAAGCCCTCAAATCAGATTCAAATCAAAGCTAACACATATCTTCACAACTTGGAATTGATTTCACATCAAAATATGGCTGCATGTGACCATACAGTGCTACATAACAGGAAAAATATAGAAATTTTGAAGAAAAACATAGATTTTCAAATGTCAAGAGCTTGTATTTTAAATCCTCAACCATGAACAACCATTACAATGATCACTTTATGCCTTTTAAAGGCCTTTACACGTCAAACACTGAACAACCACCTCTACAACTAACTTTTTAATGTTTTATGATCACATGAAACATAAAACACACTAATTTCAAGGTTGTTAACATCACTATTGAAATGTTTTAATTTTTTGACCTTTCAAACATTAAAAAGTACATCATTAAATTAATTATGTAATGGCATAAAAATTAAAAACATCATGAATTAATTATGTAACCACATAAGTCAAATATAATTCTATCAAGAAATTAATATCAAATAGATAATATAATTGCATAACTCATACATTTCAATGTCATTGATCTTCTTCTTCATCCAACTCTTTGTCTATATCATCCGATCCAGATTCGACATTGTAAGGATTGGTCATATCATCATCATTATTAATCCCATAGTATCGATTTTTGAGAGACTGATGTATGTTGCTTCTAGATGAAACATTAGTCACGAAAGACTGCAGTTATACCAAAATCACAAGTTTTCTTCATGTCATCCAACATTTTGATTCAAAATTTACAACCATTGCACCACATAGCCTTGTGGTGTTTCACCTGCAATATGTCAAACATGTAAAAATTATTGCAATATCATCAGTTGATAAACATATTTATTCTTGGCCAAATGTATGCAAAGAAAATAATCTCAACATATATATACATCAATATAATTCAAAATAATTAAATAATATGGGTGATTAATATATTCATACGTACCTATTTATCTCATAAACCATATGCTAAATCAATTTCCCTTTGTGTAACATTGGAATCTCTATTACGATGAGCTTCTTTAACCAATGAAGCCACACCTTCCCATGTTATGCACGACCAGATTATTGACATTGTTCAATCCATACTGTCATCCAATCAAGATTGTTGGCGACGTAAAAATGTAGTGCATCCCACTCTCGATCAAGTGTATCAAAAAAATTTGAAATTCACAAACAACATATAATTAGTTAAATACCACAATATATGACCTTAATTTATAATTGGTGTATATTGAAGATTAAAATTAAATAAGTACAATATACATAAAAACCATATGTAAAATGTATTCCAATTAATCTCCATGACCATCTTATAATTACCTCTCACTTTCCTCAATCTACCTTTCCCCATCAAGTACTCCCCTTTGAATTTGTTAATGGAGTTGGGATTCCAAATGCGATCTACATGGATCTTTGCTGCAAACTTAGGAAGATATTTACTAATGTATACCATGCTCTGGTATACCATATATCCCTCCACCATAGAACCCTTAAGATGTGCTCTTTGTCTAGCCAAAGCCTTCAAAAATTTCAAGTGCCTCTCAACCATCCACATTGACCTTGTGTGTATAGGTCCACACAATTCAATCTCCTCAACTTGGTGTATGAGGTAGTGTTCTTGTGCATTAAAAAATGTTGAAGGTAGACACTTTTGTATTTCACACATTAGATGAGGAATTTTTCTCTTCCAATAATTTATATCTTCTTTATGGATTTCTTTAGATGACATACATCTACAAGTGATTCAAGACACAAATATATTAACGAGATTTAACAAAAATATACAGTATATTACATAAAAAGTAAAACAAATGGCAATTATAAGATATATACAATGAATTGAACAAATATCACTACTTACCTCATGTATTTTCCAAGATCATATATAACTTGCTTGACATTGTTGTCAAAGTTGTCTGGGAGAGATAGAGGTAGAATGTACTGCAATAATTATAAAATGATATTTTTATTATTTTTCCAAAAGTAGTAAACACAATACACTGAAAAGTACATGCATTATACAAGTGTATATAATATACTAGAATAATTACCTTAATGAAGGTATGCCAATCATGCATTTTCATCCCTAACCCAAATTCACTTTTCTTTGTTATTATTTTGTTTATGTTCGCACCAAATCCTATAGGAAATTGAATTTTTTGTATGACTTCTTTTATATCATTTCTTTACTACTCTGTTAATAACCAAGGAAGGGCACTTATATTAATTTGGTCTCCATCGCTATTTAATTGAATGACATTTTTCATTGCATAATTGGCTTCCTGAATGTCACTACAAATTTTGACAATTTTTTCTTTGTCATGCCTTCCATCCAATATTTTTCATAATGTTTCCGTTGTATTCTTTCTGATATGCATTGTATCAAACAAATGCACAATTTGTAGCTACTCATAGTAGGGCAAGCTACTAAATTTTCTGGGATAACTTTTCAGTCCCTATGGAAGCCAACCATTAAAGCCTTGATGACCTTCATGAAGCATATAAGTTAAAAAAATTAATGACGACAATCATTGTCAATTACAACATGAGTAAACACAACACAATATAAAAATATAAATTCAAAACATATTATATATGATAGATAAACAATTTATCCGATGTATAACCTTGATGATTAATTCTATTATATTCCAACTTCCATAGGCGAGGTGTCATTCTTCATGGTTTTGATGTAGTCTCCTCTTTCCCATTGAAAAGATGTTTTTCAGTAGTTCAATACTTATGATTTCTATGGAGGAAGTTCCTATACTCATCAAACACCTGCTTTCCTAAACTTGTTGAACGACAAGATTTCATCTTTGGACCACAAATTGGACATGCAAATTTTCCCTTTGTTTGAAGACCTGCAAGATCATATATTTAATTGGATTAAATATTTCAATTTTTATAATTATATATAATAAATAGATTATTTTAAAAACATGCATGATATCTATTCATCAAATTAAATATTGTTAAAGTGCAGTCGAATGTTATAACATACCACAAAAATGTGTTAGCCCTGGGGCATCATGAATTGTCCATACAAGCATTGCATGGAATTGAAATTGTCTTTATCCTATTGGTCTAGAGACGTGATACATAGTGATGCCATTCCATAACTTTAGTAAATTGTCGATAAGAGGCTTGATATATACATTCATATCTTTAACTTGGTACTTAGTTGAATGAACATAAACATTACATAATTATTATAACCATTTTATTGCAATATATATAAATTAATGTACATGACTATTGAATGAAAAAAATATAAGTCATTATGCAAAAAATAAGACAAATGAGATGCTACTACGTTAAAGAAAATTGATGTAAACAAATACCAAGAACAATCATTGACAACATTATGTGCTCCCTCTTTATTGACATCCATGGAGGAATTATGTTATTGTTGATAACAAAAATAGGCCACACCGAGTAAATAGATCTCAGCTCTCCAAATGGATTGACACCATCCACTCCCAATGAAAGCCTGAGATTACGAGGTTCTTCTTTAAAGTGTGGCCATTTTTCCTCCATGTCCCTAAATGCAGAACCATCTGTAGGCATTCGAAGAATGTCATCTCTACTTCTATTTTGTGCATGATAATCTATAAATTGCGCTAAGCTTTCGCACCTAAATAATCATTGCATATGTGGAATAATGGGAATATAACGAAGAACCTTGCGAGGCACTTTTTTTTTAGTTGATCTGTTTGATATCTACTGATATGAAATTCTGGGAATTCTATTGCAAATTCCTATTGTTTATGATATATAATATGATCATTGGGACATGCATCTATTGCTTGATACTCCATTCTGATATCTTTCATAATGGCAGATAAATCTCAGTATGAGCGAGGTAAAATATTTGATGGTGGTAATAAAAATTTACCAATCAATCTACAACAAAAATAATTTGTTAAAATAAAGAATATTAATGGTACATATTTCATCCTTTATTTACTAGTGATGAACTAACAACAATTAAAAGAGATGAAAAAAGATGACATATATGACATACCTTAACATCCGTGAGATTGCTATGTTTGATAAACCATTCATAACCTTCAAGTTCAACAACAACAATACAACAGAGAGAAGAGTTTTTTGGGAGCCTTCATAAAGGGGCTCGTATGCCTTTTCAAGTATAGGTAAATCATGAACATCATCAAAGTCATCTCGATCATCATGATCAGCTCTACCACTAAATGTGTCATGGGTCAATGTATTTGTACCATTATCTTCAATTGTGTTTTCAGGTGCATGATCATCTTCTTCCATAGGATCATTAACTTCAACTTTGATATTCATAGCTCCATGTTCATCCACTTGCAAAACCACATTCTCTGGACCACATTCTCTGGGCCATGATAATCCATATCATCTGTCCTAGGGTGCCCCACCTTTATAATAATGATAGACACAAATAAACCATGATCATGATCAAGTGATTATATATATATATAAAATATTAAAACGATCTAAACATTTACAAATTCAATCAATATAAACACATATAATGAATAACTTACCAATGAACGATAATCATGCCCCCCTTCAACGTGACCATGCTGCCTACAATGTTTATCAGTTGTTGTGATTAAAAGTTGTATCGTCTTTAAGCCCTTGCAATTATTGCAAGGACAATAACATTTCCCATCATCCTTTCTTTTCAATCTAGCCCACAATCTACCAAGTGTCTCTTCATTTTGTTCTGGACTAATATTATCTAACACGATTTTTCTTTACCAAGCTTAACTATTTAGGTCTTCAAAAAATATCAAACTCACACTCCAATAATTGGTATTCATAGACAAGTAACAAAATCTAATGATTCTGATATTTTACACCAAAAAAAATTGGCATGCAACCACCCCTGCAAAAGAGAAGATAGTCTAAAGTTAATGACCCCAAAAAACACTTTAAAATGCTAATTCCAAAACTTATTAAATTCTGATTTTACTATGATTTCCAACCGTTAAGACTCCTAAAATTAGAATATTGAACTTGATCGCAAACTTCCTACAATGATGGAGGTAGCAAGCTAGTAAGAGCAAGTGACCCATTCCTAAGAAGCAACAAGTCAGAATCATCATTGCTAATGTCAATACGGATTTATCCTTTTAGTTAAAGATGTAATGTGTCACTTCTTATAATGAGCTTATCCCTAGGGCCCTTAACATTAAGAGAGCCCTAATCGCATAAGGAAGCACACATTAGTAGAATTTGGCAAATAAATGACTAGGTGACTAAAAAATTTAGTCCAAACAATTAAAAATGACTAAAATTTGCTCATTTTTTGCAACTCAGCTATAAATAAGTAAATAAATTACTAGTTTGGTTGTTGATTAAATATTATTTAGTCACACAAATAAAAATGACTAAATAGTTAGTCATTTATTTAGTCACAATCCATTTGAATAAATCATTTAAGGAATCAAGAATATAGCCCGCCAAAATACTCTAAAACTTTAATAAACATACCCTAAAACTTTTGTCAAAATCTTTATTTTCGATGTATTACCGGAGCTTTAATTTTAATAAACATGCTCTAAAACCTTTGTCAAAACCTTATTTTCAAGCATATCCCACTAAAATGGAGAAGTTTTCCAGTAAAGAGTGATAGAGAATGGTAAGGAGATGTGTGTGATAGGAGGAATGGGATTCATTGTTGTTTATCTCATTCCTACTCTGCTTGAAACAAGGTTTACATTGCTCATGCTACTATTTGTAATCTAGGTGTTGACATATATTTGCATAATCTTAAATTACTTCAGAGGCTTTTGAAGTATCAATGTATCCTATATAGGGTTTAGAATGATTTATTTTAATTAAATAAATAAATAAATGATGTATTTCCCTGTAATTAGATAATGTGGAGATCTCCTAAATCTGCCTCATCACACTATCCTCTTTGGCACTGTATTCATTACTCTAGCTACTAGGGTTTTGCATGTGACATCTTTAATATTTTCATGACTGTGGCTTTTAAATAGATCTCAGTATTTGCTTTAATCATTTTCATGGTAACGCAGGTTCCATAATCCACCTTCAATCTCTTCTAAGAACAGTGTCTTAAGCTAGACTACATAGTATGCATATAAAGTAAGTCCTTCATACCTGCCATTGTTCCAAACCACCACTCACTTCCTTGCTTAAAATGTTGCCTCCATAAGCACAATAGCATGTTTTAAAATCATGGTTTCTAGTCATTGACCATTAAAGGTCACCACTTTCATCAAGATACAATGAGATTTTTGTCTTCAAACTCAGGCATTATGCAAGATACATTTAACTGAATTGTTGTTTGTTATTAATATGATTTAAATTTCTTGCATTTGCTACTTTGCTACAACCCAACTTCCTTTAAGACTAATTATTGCACCCTCAGCTGCAATATCAAACAACTCACTCACTATCACTTGAAGATTCCTTTTATGAGCATCCTTCTATAAAATCAAATTATGCTTATAGAATTCCTACTTACTACAGGGGACTCATTGTTTCATAGTATTGTAGTTCTTAAGATCCTTCAACCTTATTGACACTACTTCACAGTCCACAAGGTATTATTCACTATTCTCCAATTTTTGATGAGTCTCAAAACACTGCTCAAACATGCACTACCTCCATTATACATTAATGGCTAAGAAGAAACATTAGACCCTATGGTTACCATTGTTACTTCATTTGGAGATCATTCCCCTAATTGCATTTGCCTTTTCTAACACTACCAAAAGCATTTGAAAAACCCTTAAGATCAACAAGGGGGTAAGGAAACTCACTGTTAAAATCTCCACTTTACTATGCAAGGTTTGAGATTTATTATCTTGTCACTGCTCAACCTCTTTTTGACTGTCACATCTCAAGTGACTATCATTCTTCTTACCATAGATTGCATTTACAAATGTCACTAAGCTACATAGTGTGCTTGTTATTGGCTACAATCTTTAGATTGCAAAATTTTGTTATTAGCTACAATGTCTCAATATTTCTGGTATTGCAACCTCACTAATCCACTATAGTTATTTTTTATGTTTCTATGGAGGCCTAGGGTTTGTACCCTAACCATTCTCTTACCAATGCTTCTGTTGGTATTAAAAAACAACCTTAAATCTTGGGTCAGCAAATTAGTTGTCTTGACAAATTTGTGGTATGATCTTGGATTGTATCCTAGAGTGTGTGGGAAGCTTGTGTTTGATCATTAAGTTATGTAAACCTGATCAGGGAAATGTATCCTATATAGCATGGGTCTTGCTTTAATACTTTACATAATGGTTATTAGCATATCACATTATTATAGTTTGCGGTAACCCAAGATTGCATTCAAGTATGTAACAAAATTGGTTTGTAGTTTAAGCTATACACTTTTAAGTAACATTCATAAGGTTTAGAAAATCTTGATCACTCTCTAGAATAGCCCATTAAACATAGGTTGTGCTTGAATGCACTACATAATTGATATAACACAACCACTCTGCATATCAACTAGAGTTATAGGCTCTTTATTGCAGCAAGAGGTAATCACTCTTCGATCATGCTATAATTACATCCTAACCTGTTAAACTTGAGACAACCTTGAATGCACCCAATGATGATTGACACCTACATTATATGAGTGCCTCCATTTTTATCACAACATAGCCACATTAAACTTAATACACATGAATGCATCATATATTTGTTAGAGCACAACTGCCACATGACCAATAGAGTTATGGATCACATAATTACAATCACAAGAATCAGTTTCCTTTTATTGCATCTTAAGTGGTGATTCCACACAACAAAAATTTGGACACATAAAATTTCAAACCCTAAACCCTAAACAGGCCATGATGAGATGTTGTTTTAAAATATTGTTTTTAAAACTGAACTACAACTGACTTCACACCAAATTCTGAGAAAAAGACAATGACTACCCTCAACCTGGTGATATCCTCTTGAATTTTTTCTGATTTTTCCCAAGAAAATCATCCTTAGTTCTCCACAAACTGTCTCAAGTAGAGCAAAACACTGTCCCAATAAATCGGCGAACTCACTTTTCTTTATGTCGGCTACAATTTGATTTTTTTCTATTTTTCATGTTTGTCAAAATTTTGACGAAACTGATAGTTGACATTTCGACGAAACCCAGGTTTGTCAAAATTTTGATGAACGTCGAGGATAAACTTTCAAAAAATCAAAAAATTACACATCAAATTTTACAAGCACTCGATGATACATCAAATTATACATATTTCGTTGGACATTTTCATCAGATTTTACAATCAAATGAGTTAGTGTTCTAACCATGTTTCTGCTTATACTACCTTATGTAGTGACTTTATTCTTGAGGATAAAATCTTAGCTAAAATTTTCCCTAGATATTTGAAGAATACCACCTTAGAATGGTTCTCCTCATTACCAAACAAGTCAATTCATTCATTTGAAGAATTTGTTGAGGCCTTTATAAACCATTTTCAAGTGCACATGACCCCTAAGATTACCTTGGCCAATTTGATGAGATGTAAGCAAAAAGAAGATGAAAGGATTACTGACTTTATCTCACATTACCAATTGCTTTATTCCCAAATCAACGTAAAGATTTGCAACCCCCACCTTCAAAGGATGTTCATAGAGAATTTTTAAACTAAGATACAAGATAATTTTACCATGATGAAATTCCCCTCCTTCATGCAGTTATGTATTTCCCTCCATGATTATCAAAACTTAGTTAGTAGTCATGATGCAAAACCCACCTCTAGCCGCCCGAGAAGTCTAAGTCTGCAAACCAAAACAATTACCAACCTTTTAGAAAATAGAATAAAGGCTTCCTTCAACTTAATCACCCTCAAAAAACACCTCAACATGTCGATTCCCAAGTGGCTACTATAAGGAAAACAACTCCTTTCACATTTGGGGATCCAGCTAAGAAATTCACTCCCTTACCCAATACCCTTCATAACACAATGTCACAACTTTTAGAACAAAAAATGATCACTTTTCCTCCTATTAAAACTCCTGATTCTAATAAGCCTTTACTAGGTCGAATGCTTATTGCTATTATCATCAAAAAAATGGACATGATACGAAACATTACAAGTGTATTAAACATTTGGTACAAGACCCATTGATTCCAGTCGTCTTTCAATCGAAGGTGTTAATGATCAAGGAAATAAGTATGTTGCTCCTCCCAACCAAAACTTGCAAATCTTTATTGAACCTATTCCTAAACATAATATTTCATTTGTCAAAGCTGGTGAAACTACAAAGAATGATGTGATGAACGTTGACACGAATGATGATAACATAGATATTATTGAACAAGATCCTATGGAAACTAGTCCTATGGATACTATTGGAAAAGGATTGATTGCATTGATTGAAAATCAACCTTGTAAGGGCTAAACTAAAAAGACTCTTGACATTGCTTTCTCATCTAAAGATATTATTAGAAATGCACCTGATTGTCCTCTTTACATAGCTAGCCGAATTGATGATAAGCCTACTAATGGGATATTAATTGATCCCATATGTGGAGAGAATGTGATCACCGAGGAATTCTTACTTGTGCATGAAATCTATTATGAAACATATCACAAATCGAAAGCATGGATAAAGACGAATAATGGTTTCACTTGCCCTACAATGTGATTGATCACCCTTCCTTTACAAATAGGACCAAAAAAATTAGATGTCTCATTGTCCATCATCTCAACATCAGAACAATTTCGTGTGAAGCTTGGTCACCCATGGATACACTCCATGGAAGCTATCCTGTTGGTCATGCATAAATGCTTAAAGTTTCCCTTTGAAAATGAAATCTTTACTATGCATCATAGTGGCTTTAACCCTTCGTCTTCTCATGGAAAATTTTCATTCTAGATTTCTTTTGGCCCAAGCCTATAGAACCTATTAAACATCGAGAATACTTCTTTTTCAAATCCTACCAAAAGTTTAAGGTGAAATTCATAGCACAACTATCCCTTCAAAACATGCCTCAACCTATGATTGAGCCTACCATCCTTGATGAAACTATGATTGAACCAAAAGACATGCCAAACAACCAAGAAAAAATAGATCCTTTGCCTAGTTCCTACAAAAGACCAAGAGATATAAAAAACAATACCATCACACCCCCTAGAATAAAATAAATAAATCAAAGTTAAAGAGAAATTGGTTGAACAACCTTCCATGGTTCCTTCTATTCCGCCCCTTAGGGAAGAAGAGAAACCTATGGTTGATAGACCCACTCCTACACAATGAAACTTGAAAGTTGTACAATAAGAAATTGAAATGCAAGAGAGTGTAGGTGTGGACATTGTGCCCTTTCTCAAAGGTTAAATGAAGATAACAACAAATAAAATCAATATCTAAAATTTATTGAAGCAATGCACGATGAATCTTCCCCTTCATTGAAACAAAAAGATCGTATACCACAATAGGAGCTAAACCCTTCTTTAGACATTATCATTTGGCATACCATTGTGATTAACTTAGATGATGATGATGAGGTTACTTAAATCAACGAGGAAGTGCATAATGAATTGAATACATTGTTTTCCTTTTCTATGAGCTTACATGACAATTCTCCTAAGAAGAGTGTTGAACTTGGTAATAACCCTAGTTTGGCACTTGATGTTGTCCCTTTGCCTAGTTTCCCACCTTCTATATATGAGGAACATGATTGAGATGTAGACAACCTACTAGAGGTTGATTCACATGTACCTTACTAGTCTTTTGCATTATTTCTTGTTCATTTTTCTTTATGTAATCGCATGTGCGTAATGTGATCCCTTGTACTATTTTGTTTGATGTATCACTCTCTCTTGTGACATTCCTAGATATTTGTACATACATTCCTCTCTATGTTGTAAGCATTTTATCTTTTTTTTGTCTTGTGTTCATTTTGGGAATGACACAAGGTGTCGAGACCTTCCCGTCTCTTCCATGTTGGTCCCCAAAAAAATTTTCTTTGTTTTCGCTCTCTTTGTGTCATTCTTCCTATTCGTTGAGTATTTTGGGAATGATGACAGTTCCAAGATCTCTAAAAACACTGTAGCAAGAACATATTAACCTCAAATGGATGTGGATCCCTTATGTGACTTTAGGATTTCATTTTGGGGGCAACCCCTTTTTCATGACATAGCTTTATGGTATGTGCAAGATCATCATGGAAAAAATAGGCCCTTAAGTGGCAAAAAATTTAGAAAAATCAGAGTTAGGCAACTTGACATAAAAATTTGAATAAGTTATCTATATTATTTCAAAAAATAAGTAAGAATAGAATCTGTATAAATTGGTCGTAGTTTCTAAACCACTAGGTTTGTTTAAAGAAAAATCTATTTGGTGAAATTCTGAAATTCTCAATGTAGTAGTACTTAAATACTAGAAAAAAAGAAGTGGCAGGTCTGTCTAACCACCCTAACCACAATAAATGATAATATTTTTTTAAGATTTTAGATATAAGTATAGGACCCATGTACCCCATGTGGGATGCATTTTTTTTGTAATTTTTTTCTAAGTAAATAATTAATTATGAATTTTTATTACAATTTTAAAAAAATATGGGAAACCTATATGGAAACCTAATTCATCTTAACTTTGGTCAAACTTCACAAATTCAATTCTTTCTTTTCAATCCCATAGTATAATGGCATAGAATGTGACATTTTTGATATCTCAAAAATGTGATACCATTTGAAAGCTATAGATGTTTTTCAATCAGCCTATCAATCAGGATATTAGTTGTAATTTGAATAGAAAATGAATAATAATTACTTATTAAATTCAAAGTAAAGCATAATTTATATTGGTGAAAATCTGAGAATCTCCTTTAAAAACCCTTTTCGTTTCATCAATTTTGGGTAAAAAAAAGTCGCTAGCCACATACCCATCATCTTGCCACTTTTTGGCCCATCATGATCCTACACATATCCTTTATTTGGAAACATATGACTTGGCATAGGGCTTTCCAAATAAGCTCTCATGTCCTCTTTGTTGTTAGAATTTATCATTTGCTACTTTAAATTAATTGCTCACAACATGGTGTTTAGCAATTTATTTTAAGTGGGGGCATACAAATTGGCATTATTCTTTTCATTCTTCATGTTTCATGGTGTAGTCTTCTTACTTCATGTGATGTGTCTTTTTCTTTGTGGTTGCATCGAGTGTGATATCCTTCTATATTGCAATCTCTCTTAGCATAATATATTCCTCTTAGTGGCTTGATGTGATGCATTGCATCCCCTAAGTTATGAATCTTCTATTATTTGATTGATCCTCTCTTGGAGACATTAGGCACAATGTTCCCTAAGTTAATACCTTATATAAACTAAGCAAGACTCCTTTGAATGTTCCTTACACTATTTTTGCATTTATAATTTTGGTTATATGGCCACCTTACATAACACACTTTGCTTGCTTGTGGTGCCATCCTATTTGTTTATGAGTATCAAGCATACAAAGTTTTTCTTGCCTCATGAAGTTCAAAGTTCATTATTGTGTGGTTCCTTATCAAAGTTATTAGGAGGTATAACTTTGGTTTGGTTGGACGGGAAGCCAAACTGAGGCATGACTTTCCCATACCGACTCACTTGTTCATGTGAGCACATACTGACCATGTGAGTATGTGTCTCACCTTTTGGATACTCACCCAGCGGACAACTTGAAGTTTTGTTGCCTCAAAGTGAGTGTGCATTTTTCAAAAAAAAAAATTAGATCTGACCCACATCATGATGGACAAATGGTCAAAGCTTGATCCCCCACCTTTTGTTTTTCTTTATGTCTTTGGCAGTGTATGCTTGTGCCTTATTATTTCTCTTTATATCATTTTCATTTTTGTTCTTTTGTGCCTATGTTGGTTTTCCATAGGATCTTGATCTTGGGGGTTTGATCATCCCTCTTGATCGTTGTCATCATATCTTACCGGTATTGGTACACTTGGACCCCTCTTGATGTGAATTCATCTACTTTAGTGTGATTTTGAAGCAAGTTACTCCTCTCACTAAAGTGGGGGCTAGATGTAATGACAAAAAATGTACTCTACATTTTTGTATTTTTTTGGGCCCTCCTTGTTAAATTGAGCTTAATATGGCCTTGATTAAATGTTGTAGTGTGTTTAACACATTCACATTAGGTCTTGGGACATTGTAAAATAAATGGGATCTGATCTGATCGATCTGACGGATCCGATCCTGGTCGCATCTTTTCTGATAATCCCAACATGAACCAACATCCAATCATAATCTATGTTCTTTTTGATTGTGTGGTCTACATTTAGTGATCCAAGGCCTCATGCCACTCAGCATATGGGTCCCACCTAAGTCTGGGCCCCAACTGATTTCACATGAACCTTAAGAATTTCTTGAAAATGTGGTTCCATAGTTTAGCTCCATGGGACCTATATGCCAATTTCTGCATATGATCCCATGGCTTAAAGTTAAATTAAATTCAAATTTTGGTAGGATTTTATCCCAGATCTGATGTCAACTTATAGTGGTTGTAATTTCTTACCAAATTTGCATAAATGGTATAAATACGTAGGTTATTTCACTCATTTTTCACTTAGTGTCTACAAGTGACCTTATAAGCAACTCTTTGTATTCATGCATTATAGAAATTATAGTTTACAAGAGAATTTGGTTGATTATCAAGTGTTTTAGAGCATTATTCAAGTATCAAGATCATGTCAAAGTCATCATGCATCATATTTGTTTTCTAACTAACATTTGTGGGATGTAGGGTTTCAAGGATTCAAGAAAGTATAATCTAAGATCTATTGTACATTCAACAAAGAGTCAAGATCTACATCCATTGATCCATCTCATACATACTTACAATACTTTATTCCTAGGAGAAGGTACTACCACGCAACCCCAAAAGAATTAAGTAAAATGCAACCATTTTTTTTTAAAAGAGAGTAATAATTAACATAACATAATCATAAATAGATTTGCATAACTTAATTCCCTTGAGGAACACGAGGTCGTTACATAACATACATAATTAACTAATCATTACATGATTCAATTTTTAACCATCCATAAAAGTAATTACATCAATAACAACAAAATAGGAAACATGATAAAATAATAACCAAAGTTACAACATCACTATGAATCCTCCTCAAGACCGAGGTTACAATTACAGTACATTACATCATCATATGATTACATTACAATAGCACCATGTGCAAAATTATACAAAACTTCCCAATTAGGTGGGAATGATACATCAATAACAAGAACCATATAAATGCATAGATCAGAAACCCACAAACAAATCCACTGAAACTGCAACCCGACACCGCAAAATGAACCTGCATAAAAGAGAAGATCCCAACGGGGTACAGAACACGATCCACCCGACCACCCCCGTGCTAGGAGTTGCGAAGGAAGAGGTTCCCGACCAAGGCCAATAAAACATAATCTCACAAACAACTAAATGAAATCACGCAACACATAAAAGTATTCAAATTCGAACAACAATAAAAAAAACCATCAATACGAAGCAAAGGACCGATTCCAGAGGATTTCCAAAAGACAACATAAACATGAATGTTAGAGGAGAGTGTCATCGCATGGCTTAACATGGATTCTCCAGACTACCTAACGCAAGGTGCCGCCTCTGTCTACTGACAAATTATCCAGACAATCCGAGCGCTAGGAGCCGCCTCCATCTATGGTTATCCAGACTGCCTATCGCAAGGAGCCGCTCCATAGGGTTGCTCATGCGGATCCGTTACCCTTCGCGAAGACAAGGCAACGAACATGCCCACCACGGCCTTCTCAATCCCCTTTAGTCTGTGATAGCACTCAAAGGCGGATGAGGCAATAATTATCTTTTTAGTGTGTTACTACCCAATCCTAGTTAATTATTTTAATTATCACTTATTAAATCTACTCTGACGAGGGCTATCCTGGCGCCCCTTTGTGCGCCGACCACCCACTCAGAGCCACTCCCTCTAATCATTCAATCACAGCACAATAACAACAAGGATTGCACAAGATAAATAATTACATCAAAGGACAATCAATCATGAGGCATGACCATTTCACCAACTGCAAGGGATCACCTTCACAATTCAGTACAATCCAAATATATAACCCACCACAGACATCTCCAGCCTAAAATCAAAGAAAAATCAAAGGCAACCGCCTTAGCCCACCTCTGGAATCAAGTAGGTTCCTAACCAAAATAAAACACTTCTAAGGTTTCCCCGATAGAAGGAAATTCCCATCATTCATGAATAATATACTCAAAAGAATTCATAAACAATAATACCACAAACCACGTTAAACATGGAATGATTCACATCAAATCGTAAACCAATGCACAACAAATTTCCATTTACAACATTAATTTAGCGTTATGATTATCCATTATTTTCATCTTTGAAGTACTCAATTCTTAGTGAACAAAACTATTTACAACCCATCTTTTACAATACTATCAATTAAATCTAACCTACAATTAAGTTACAATTTACATATTCATAAATTGACACACACACACGCACACACACACATATATATATATATAGAGTATTAACATTAATAATAAAATTAACCCTAATACCCATATATATATATATATATTGTATATAAAAATTTTATTCCAGATTAATTTCCTTTAACTTGATTATCGAATTGATAATGTACAAATCCCAATTTGAAGACATATAATTAATAACCATCATGCACCACAGTCATCATAAAAATAGGAATTTACCACATACAGTAAATATTATATAAATAGAGATTTACCTTCTCACTCTACTAAGAACTAATTAATATTTAACCCAATGAATATTACAATTCATGTATATAAAATCCACACATATACACACAAATATACAAAGCATTAACTTAATATTAATATGAACATTAAATTTACCCCAATGATTATATCTACTTAAGGGTACAACATTCAACGAGTAAACTATTGTAATCTATCAAAATAAAATTGCCCTACAAGTAAATCAAAATTTACATATATTTATGTGCGGATAAATGTAATTATAATTGTATTTTAAATCTAACTTACAGTTAAGCCACAAATTACTCATATATAAATTTCCACATATAGCTATATAATTATTAAATTTGACTCAATACCTATATAAATATCATGTATGACCGAATGTAAAAGAAATTTCATCCTAAATTAGTTACCTTAAAGAACACAAAATTCAGCCAACTGGTGGTTACATATTTTGAAATTAGAACATTTATCTCCGTAAGAATACGGGTGCAACAGAGAAAAAAATAAAAAATAAAACACAGTGGTCCAACGAACTTACATTTGGCGATGGTAAAGAGCAAACGCCGCTTAATATTACACAGGAAAAAAAAAAATAGAAAGAAATGACGCACAGCAATTAATATTCATGCCCCAAAATTGACGTCCAAGATCTTAATACACCAATGCATAACTTACAGAATACGGACCCCACCAATTATCTGGTTCACAGCCGAAACAAAATCTAAAATATTCAAAACAGAAGAGCACGGCAAAGGTGAAAATAAACTAACAGTAAACCACAAAGAAAGGAACGTGATACACAGCGAACCCCCGGAAAAAAAAATGACAGACTGCGCAGCCAGTTATAAGACCGATCACTAAATATTTTATTTTTAAACTAGGACCAATGCATATCATTCAAATGGAAGAGCACTGACAACGCTATACACAGCAGAATCTTAACAATGTTTAGGAACATAACAAACCTACACCGTGAATTTTTTTACAGCTTTCAATTACAATAACCAACAAAAGCCGAAATACTTCCCTATACAGCAACGCAAACACCTGAAACCCACGCTGCAATTCCTGTCAACTTCTAAGACATGCATCACCGAATTCGGCAAGATAAGGTGGATGCCACTATACACAATACTAAGAAATGGACAGCAAATTAAACCCGCGCCATCGCCAGGAGTGGAGGACATAGAAAAAGATATATAACAAGTATAGTGTAAGCTATGTTCAAAAAAAAACAACATAACCAAAGTTCTGTAATAGCTAACGCCGCTATTTGCCATAATGCACTATAAAATACTAACAAACAATTCAAATGTTCCAATCCAAATATCGATATAAATATTTACTCAATGAAATTCAAAAAAAAGAAATCAATTTAACAACAAAATTCACGGTATTGAATCCCATTCAACCACTCACAGAATAAAATAGAAATTCCTCTATTCGAAGCGAAAACTCCCCAATTCTTACAAATTAAAGACATTTCCAACAAATAAAAAGTAATAATGATTTCCCCACGAATTTTTTTTTTTATAACCAATAGTGAATCCACGGAGTCAATGAAAGCAAATAAATAAATGAATGTATCCAAATTAACCCGGATTCACCATCCCCAAAATCAATGTTTTAATTTAACAAAAGAAATTTCCAGTACTGGCAAAACCTAGCTACATTTTACCATTCCCTACAACTTACGTTTCTTTTTAAGGTAAATTGCATTAGGAAATTTTAATCATTTTCCCGGATTTTAAAAGTTAAATTTGCAATTCTTTTCAAACGGAAATTTTTTTTTTTTTACACAAAATTTATCACAGCCAGAAATTTAAAACAGCATGGAAAACTAGAACCAAGGTATAGCAATGAGATTAGAAATTTCGAGAGGAACCTG
>VDFB02174032.1:0-23643 GCA_007258455.2 Sequoia sempervirens
GGAGGGAGGGAGAGATGGAGGGAGAAGTGAAATAGAGAGAATGAGAGAAGAGGAGGGAGGGACGAATACATCTGAGGGTTGAGGATCCAATGTATAGGGTAGATGGTTGAGAATCAAGGTTATAGGGTTGAGGACCTATAAGGTTCATGGTTTAGGGTATTGGTTTGAGGGTATAGGGTCGATGGATTAGGGTTGAGGGTAGAGGGTAGAAGGTTTAAGGGTTTAGGGTTGAGGGTTAAGGGTTGAGGGTAGAGGGTTTAGGGTATAGGTTTGAGGGTATATGGTTGAAGGATTAGGGTTGAGGGTCCAATTTAGACAGTAGAGGGTATAGGGGTTGAGGGTTTAGGGTTTTAGGGTTTTATGGTTTAAGGGTTGAGGGATTAAAGGTCAATGGTTGAGGGTTTAATGTAAGGTAGAGGGTAGAGGGTAGAGGGTTTAAGGGTTGAGGGTTTAGGGTTTAAGGTTAAGGGTATAGGGTTGAGGGTATATGGTTTAGGGATTAGGTTTAATGGTCCAATGTATAGGGTAGGGGTTGAGGGATTAGGGTTTAAGGGTTGAGGGTTGAGGGTAGAGGGTAGAGGGTTGAGGGTTGAGGGTTTAAGGGTTCAAGGATTAAGGGTTCAGGGTTCAATGATTAGGGTAGAGAGTTTACTTGGGTTAAAGGGTTGAGGGATTAGGGTTGAGGTATTAGGGTCAAGGGTAGATGGTATTGGGTTGAGGCTAGAGGGTAGAGGGTTTAAGGTTTGAATATTTAGGGTTGAGTGTTTAAGGGTTTAAGGGTTGAGGAAATAGGGTTGATGGATTAGGGTAGAGATGGAGGGATGGATGGAGGGAGAGATGGAGGGAGAAGTGAGATAGAGTGAAGAAGATAAGAGGAGGGAGGGACAAAAATATGTGAGGGTTGAGGATCCAATGTATAGGATGGAGGATTGAGAATTGAGGGTATAGGGTTGAGGACCTATAGTCTTGATGGTTTAGGGTATTGGGTTGAGGGTATATGGTTGAGGGATTAGGTTTGAGGGTAGAGTGTAGAAGTTTTAAGGGTTTAGGGTTGAGGGTTAAGGTTTTAGGGTAGAGGGTTTAGGGTATAGGTTGTAGGGTATATGGTTGGAGGATTAGGTTTGAGGGTCCAATGTAGAGGGTAGAGGGTATAGGGGTTGAGGGTTTAGGGTTTAAGGCTTCAAGGTTGAGGAATTAAGGGTTGAGGGTTGAGAATTTAGGGTTGAGGGTAGAGGGTTTAAGGGTTGATGGTTGAGGGTTTAAGTTTGAGGGTAGAGGGTTGAGGGTAGAGGGTTGAGAATTATATAGTTTAGGATTAGGGTTGAGGTTCCAATGTATAGGGTACTTAGGGTATAGGGCTTGAGGGATTATGGTTTTAAGGGTTGAGGGTAGAGGGTAGAGTTGATGGTTTTAAGGGTTGAGGGATTAGGGTTGAGGGTTGAGGGTTTTATGGTAGAGAGTTTACTTTGGTTTTAGGGTTTAGAGGTTCATGGATTGGGTTGAGGGGATTAGGGTCGAGGGTAGAGGGTATTGGGTTGAGGGGTAGAGGGGAGAGAGGTTGGGGTTGAGGTGTTTAGGGTTTTAAGAGTTGAGGGTATAGGGTTGAGGGATTAAGTCTGAGGAGGGATGGATGGATGGAGAGAGATGGAGGGAGAGGTGAGATAGAGAGGAGAGAGGAGGGAGGGACGAGCTATGTCGGGGTTGAGGATCCATTGTATAGGGTAGAGGGTTGAGGGACCTATAGGGTTGATGGTTTAGGGTATTGGGTTGAGGGTATAGGGTTGAGGGATTAGGGTTGAGGGTATAGGGTAGAAGGTTTAAGGGTTTAGGGTTTGGGTTTAGGGTTAATGGTTGAGGTAGAGGTTTAGGGTATAGGTTTGAGGTCAATGTAGAGGGGTAGAGGGTATAGGGGTTGAGGTTTAGGGTTTTAAGGGTTGAGGTTGAGGGATTAAGGGTTGAGAAATTTGAGAATTGAGGGTTGAGGGTTTAATGTATAGGGTAGAGGGTAGAGGGTAGAGGGTTTAAGGTTTAGGGTTTGGGGTTGAGGGGTTGAGGGTTTAAGGTTGAGGAGTAGAGGGGTTGAGGGGTATATGGTTTTATGGATTGGGTTGAGGGTCAATGTATGGGGTATAGGGGTTGAGGGATTAGGGTTTAAGGGTTGGGGTTGAGGGGTTGAGGGTTGAGGGGTATAGGGTTGAGTGATTAGGGTTGAGGGGTCGATGTATAGGGTGGGGGTTTAAGGGTTTAGGGTTTAAAGTTTGAGGGTTGAAGGTTTAGGGTATTTGGTTGAGGGTGTAGGGTTGAGAAATTAGGGTAGAGAGTTTAAGGGTTTAGGGTTTAATGGTTGAGGGGCCAATGTATAGGGTAGAGGTTATAGGAGTTGATGGATTAGGTTTTAAGGGTTGAGGGTTGAGGGTAGAATGTATAGGGTAGAGGGTATATGGGTTGAGGGATTAGGGTTTAAGGATTGAGGGTTGATGGTAGAGGGTAGAGGGTTGAGGGTTTAAAGGTTGAGGGATTAAGGGTTGAGAGTTGAGGTATTAGGGTAGAGATTTTACTTGGGTTTAAGGGTTTAATGGTTGAGAGATTAGGGTTGATGGTAAAGGGTATTGGGTTGAGGGTTGAGGGTCTAGGGTTAAGTGTTTAAGGGTTTAATGTTTTAGGGTATAGGGTTGAGGGATTAGGGTAGAGAGGGATGGATGGATGGAGAGATGGAGGGGGAAGTTAGATAGAGAGGAGAGAAGAGAATGGAGGGACAAAGATATATGAGGGTTGATGATCCAATGTATAGGGTAGAGAGTTTAGAATTGAGGGTATAGGGTTGAGGACCTATAGGGTTGATGGTTTAGGGTATTGGGTTGAGGGTATAGGGTTGAGGGTATAGGGTCGAGGGATTAGGGTTGAGGGTAGAGGATAGAAGGTTTAAAGGTTTAGGGTTTAACAGTTTAGGGTTGAGGGTTAAGGGTTGAGGGTAGAGGGTTTAGGGTATGGGTTTGAGGGCATATAGTTGAAGGATTAGGGTTGAGGGTCCAATGTATAGGGTAGAGGGTATAGGGGTTGAGGGTTGAGGGTTTAATGTATAGGGTAGAGGTAGAGGGTAGAGGGTTTAAGGGTTGACAGTTTAAGGTTGAGGGTAGAGGGTTGATGGTATAATGTTCAACGATCGGGGTTGAGGTTCCAATGTATAGGGTAGAGGGTATAGGGGTTGAGGGATTAGGGTTTAAGGGTTGAGGGTTTAGGGTAGAGGGTACATGATTGCTGGTTTAAGGGTTGAGGGATTAGGGTTGAGGATCTAATGTATAGGGTAGAGAATTTAAGGGTTTAGGGTTTAAGGGCTGAGGGTTGATGGTTTAGGGTATTGGGTTGAGGTTATAGGGTTGAGGAATTAGGGTAGAAGGAAGAGGGTAGAGGGTTCAATTTTTTAGGGTTTAAGGGCTGAGGGTTGATGGTTTAGGGTATTGGGTTGAGGTTATAGGGTTGAGGAATTATGGTAGAAGGAAGATGATAGAGGGTTCAAGTGTTTATGGTTTAAGGGTTAAGGTTCCAATGTATAGGGTAGAGGGTATAGGGGTTAAGGGATTAGGGTTTAAGGGTTGACGGTTGACAGTTGATGATTGATGGTTTAGGGTTGAGGGTAGAGGGTATTGGGTTGAGTGTAGAGGGTGTAAGGGTTGAGGGTTGAGATTTTAAGGTTAAGGGTAGAGGGGAGAGAGATAGATAGAGTGAGAGAGAGAGAGAGTCTTGAGAGAGGGAGAGGGGGTGGGAGGGAGAGGTTTGAGAGAGAGAGATAGAGGGAGTGAGTAAGAGAGAGAGTGACTTGAGAGTGAGAGAGGGGGTGGGAGGGAGAGACTTGAGAGATAGAGAGAGAGGATAGAGATAGGAATGAGTGAGTGAGAGAGAGAGAGACTTGAGAGAAGGGAGATGGGGTAGGAGAGAGACTTTAAATGAGAGAGAGAGGGGGTAGAGGGTTAAGGGTAGAGGGTAGAGGGTAGAGGGTTTAAGGGTTTAAGAGTAAATGGTAGGGTATAGAGAGAAAGAGAGAAAAGAAACATGAAAAACAAACTTTCTCATAATGCAAGTGTGTTTTGAAGTAGTAGGGATATGGTCATTATTTTAGCAAGACATAATACACTCACCTTATAATGAAAGTGTGTTATAACACGAGCACATTTTGTCTTGCTCTAAAAATGGTTAAAACACAATATACCCATGATCTCAAGGCCCACATTCTGTATATTCTCCTGGTTTTGCACATGTTCTGACAAACAAAGAAGCTTTTTGATGATTTTGTGAAGTGTGTATGCAAGTTTTTCATATCGCACCACCATTTTCATGATCTTTCCACCACCTTTGCATGAAATAGTAGAGTATTCATGTTGAAAGGCATATAATATCAATTCAAGTCTGAATTCCATTGAAGAGTGATATACAATTGAAGTTTGGAGAGGAGAAAGCTTTTGAAAAAGTCAAATTGTCAACTGAGGAGTTTGAAAAAAGAAGCAAAGGCTACATAATTGGGTAGAACTCCTCCATTCAAAAATATAATTTTTTAGGTATGTGAAGTCTTTACACATTTTCTTTCATTCTATTTTGGCTTGGTTTGATTTTTTTATTTTTCATATTTCATGTTGATCATTATTTCTTTTTCATTCTAACCTTAGCTTATTCTTTACACTTGCCAATTACATTTTTAAACCACATCTCTTTGATGCATTTTGTTAAACAATTGACTTACCGTGTATATGCTTCCACATTTTGTATACACATATATATGACAAAAGTTATAGGTAAAATAACACATCATTTCTCAATCCTCTACTATGGATGTGCATACTACTCTCCAAAGCTTTCATTTTGGTAATAGGTATGGGGGATGTTGGAAAATGTAGTTGAATTTTGTTTTACACCTACAAAATGCATATGCTTCAAAATCTATTTTGTGCATATACTGCAATCATTCTAGTCTATGAGGACATGTCTTATTGAGGTATTTTGTGAAACATATATACCAAGCAACTGATTTCCTTATCTATGCTACCAAATTTTCCATACATGTCTACCAAAGAATTTTATCAAATAGCATAGACAAGGAAATCAGTTGTTTGAAGAAATGCCTCAAAGAAATGGGGTGTCATGGTGATGTGCATTTTAGAAAACAATAGATTGCATTGTCTATGCTACCAAAATTTCCATACATGTCTACACAAAATTGGAATATGCTCCTCCAACATTGATAGATCTTTGAAACTATTTTGGTTTTCATCTCTATTGAAAAAACACTAGCTTGTCAATGCAGTATGGTTGACAAGGTAGGGACAGCATGAGAAAATTCCTCATAGAAATGGGGTCTCACCGTGAGACCCCATTTCTATGAGGAATTTTCTCACTGTGAGATGAGACCCCATTTCTATGAGGAATTTTCTCACTATGAGACCCCATTTCTATGAGGCATTTTCTCATTCTGCCCCTACCTTATCAACAAAAATACCCTACTGAATTGACAAGCTAGTGAGCTCACTAGCTTTCCAATGCTACCACATTTTACATTCATGTCTACAAAAATAGTATTGTCAAAAATTTCACATGCCTTGTCCATGCTTCCATTTTGAGCCTATCTTGCAATCAAGGCATGCCACATGGCCACATTTCTTTAAGGCATTCCATCCAAGAAAACATGTGAGCATTGGCAAGAAAGTGAGCTCACTAGTTTTCCAATTCGGTAAGGTTGAAAAGGTAGGGTCAGCATGAGAAAATTCACCATAGAAATGGGGTCTCATGGTGCATCACCGTGAGAACTCATTTCTATTGGGAATTTTAGCATGCGCCATGAGAACCCATTTCTATGGGGCATTTTATCATGCTACCCCTACTTTGTCAACCCTACCGAATTAGCAAGCTAGTGAGCTTGTCAAACACTAGCTTTCCAATACGGTAGGGTTGACAAGGTAGGGGCAACATGAGAAAATGCCTCATAGAAATGCTCACATGTTTTTTTGGATGGAATTTATTAAATAAATGTGGTCATGTGGCATGCCATGGTTGCAAGATAGGCTCAAATTGGAAGCATGGACAAGGCATGTGAATTTTTTTACAATAATGTTTTCATAGACATGTATGCAAAATGTGGTAGCATTGGCAAGCTAGTGAGGTCACTAGCTTTCCAATTCAGTAGGGTTGACAAGGTAGGGACAGTGTTAGAAAATGCCTCATAGAAATGGGGTGTCACGATGATGTACATGAGGCATTTTCTCATGCTGCCCCTACCTTGTCAACCCTACTGAATTGGAAAGCTAGTGACCTCACTAGCTTGCCAATGCTGCCACATTTTGCATGCATGTCTACAAAAACATTATTGTCAAATAATTCACATGCCTTGTCCATGATTCCAATTTGAGCCTATCTTGCAATCATGGCATGCCACATGACCACATTCCTTTAAGGCATTCCATCCAAAAAATTCATGTGACCTTTGTCTATGCTAGAAATATTCTTCTACATGATGATTGTAAGTATATTGTATGAAGCCTTGAATGACATATATTTCATTTATTTGTATGGATTCATTTCTTAGGAAATAATATGTATCGCATGACCATGCTATAGGTAAAATTATCTACCATGTTGAGGAAACAAATATGGAATAAACCAACAGGAAAAGAGTATGAAACTAATAAAGCAAAAAATAGAGAATGGATGAGGGGATATTGTCAAAAGAAGAAATTGGATAAAATTGATGAAAAAAATCAAATTGAAGAGGAACCTGAACCATCAAAGAGAGAAAAGGCATTGGCAGCACAAAAGGAATGAATGTGAAAGCATCATGCTAAGACAAAATTGGATACCATAGTTGGAGACACACCCTCTACCGTAAGTGAATACAAAGGGACACCATTAAGCACAAGTGAATATGGAGGGACACCATCTACCACAAGTGAATATGGAGGGAAACCATCTACCACAAGTGAATATAGAAGGACACCATCTACAACAAGTGAATATGGAGGGACACCATCTATTGCAAGTGAATATGGAAGGACACCATCTATCGCAAGTGAATATGAAGGGACACCATCCACCACATCTCAAATTGAGAGTACATCATCAATCGGATTTGATAAAGAAGGTACACCATCATCCCCATGTCAACCTCAAGGTATTTCATCTATTCCACCCTTGATCAAAGGTACGCAATCTAGCCCATCTCACTTAAATATTGATGAAATTCCTAATGTTGAGATGTATGTACCTGGGAGAACACCACCTATAATTTTGCATAGAAAGCCAAAGTATTTGATTAATATTGATGAGGATATTTTGTATCACATGGAAGGTAATATTCCAGCACACACTTGTAGAATATATGCTAATAAGATTTGGAAATTGTTCTTTGAAAGGCTAAATGAGACTACAAGATGTAAATTATTTGTTGAAATGATGCAAGGTCTAAAGAATAGAAACATCATGAAGATTCTTGGGTTGAGAACATCGAATGCTTCAAGTGAAAACACTATTGTGAAGAATCTAATGGATGCTTATGAGAGTGTGGGTAAGACCTCACTCTCAAAGGATAGTAATGTCACTCAACATGTCATTACATAAACTTTGGTAAGTAGTCAAACAAGGAGATCTCATCTCATTAGAAAGATGAGTGAACAATTGAGAATTAATAGAAAAAATTTATCAAGAGCCTTTCAAAAGCAGCAAAGAATTGAGGGCACCAATTCAAATGAATTATGGGCATTCTCAGGGAGACTCCCATGAAAAGATAAACTAGTTTTTGAAGCATTGAGAAAACTAATTGAAGAGTATTGGAAGAATAACACAAGGCCATCTTTGAATCAAAGGGATGTGGTAAGAAGGAGAATCGGTAGTTGGAACCGTGAGCCACATCCAAAGCATTTTTTGAATATGACTCAAACCCAATTTTTTCGTAAATTTCAATAGGATTATCCTCAAATTAAAAAATTTCAAAGATATTTTGAAATGATTAAACCTTTTTATGTCAAGATAAATCACACACACACTTGTTGTTGTAGATTACATATTTAATTCTCCAATCATTATGATGTTTATCATTCTACGTGTTTAGATTTGCATACTAACAATGTTTTGCAGGATTGTGACATACATGTCCCACCAACATCTTCAAGAGAGTTCTTATCAAAAAATTTATGCAAAATAGAGGATGGACAAATATTCTATAGGAAACTATGCTTGGATGGTTCATGTCAATGTTGCGGTGGCTTGCAACGATGCCAATAATTCAACATATGGAAAACACACATGAGGTGGGACATAAACTAGTAGATTTTTGGAAGTATAAAACAATGGAATATGTTACAAAAGATGGTAATCAAGCAAAAAGGTGTGATTTGGTTATTTAGAAGATTCTAGTGTATCAGTTTATGTCTATGTTTTGTGACAATATAGTGTATGAGTATGCAAGGCATACCCATAGAGCCTGATGGCTAGACATGGAATTCAAGTTATGCAAGGAGACCTTTCTAGTTGGCAACATAGTTGGAGACCTTTCTAGTTTAGTGGTCAAATTTGCAAAGAACTACACTCTACAACCATAGCGTGAGGTGCAGCCACAATATTACAACTCCACACAAGTTTTGATATTTGTGCACATAGCATTCATTCATGTAGCTAATAGTACAAAGGAACAACAAAAGGTATTGATGGAGTATCACTTTTATATTAGTGATGATTGCACACATTCTCTAGAGCTCATTCAAGGTTGCTTCCATATGTTCTACAATGATTTGGTTCAGAGGGCCATAGCATACAGTCAACATATAATATGGTTAGATAACTATGCATCATAGTTTAATAACTTGCGCATGTTCTACTGGTTGAGTACAATGCATGTCATTACAGGTGTTCAACACAAAACTTTTGTGAGGCTAGGAATTGAAAGGGGGAGAATGATGGTGCATGAGTGTGTGTGAAAATAGCATTAGCATGAGATGATTTAAAGTATAAAGACAATGTAAAGTTGATAGATGCAAAATCAATTGTCGAGTGGTGTAATGCTTCGATCGGTCCAGGTAATGAAGGTACATCTTCAAGTCATAGATTTTTTTGGTTGATGGATGATACTAACATTGCACCATATGAGGATTTTTGTACACTGATAGGATCGAGTGAGCTACACTCTTTCCTTAGCTTAAATGTAGGTTCATGGAGTATCACTACTCAAAATATGGAATGCTTTTGTTCTTCATATACAATGAAAGCCTTGGATGATTGTGAGTTAAAGGAGTGGATTGAGAAATGGTCATTAAGTTATCTTAGCCCATTTCACACGTATCGCCCTCTGATGGCATTCGAACTAACAAAAATGGATTCATCAGTTGACTTTGACCACATATTAGATCTAGTTCAACCAAGTAATATATCTACTTGCATAGTTTTTGAAATTCCTATTGTTATCTTACTTTGTAGTGTATTTGTAATGTTGACTAGTTTCATTTAATTTTTTGCACATATCAATGCATGGTGTTTTTATGCAATTATTGTAGATGAAGACAATGAAGAGGGAATGGACTATTACTTGCATCATTGTGTTGAGGCCAAAAAGAAATTGGAGGCCCCATTTATAGATGGAGAAAACATTGAATACCCTATAGGCTCAATTGTTGTTACTAAAACATGGCTTAGAAGGTACCCACATAAGAGTGTTAAATATTGGTTGTTTCAAGACTTTGAAATGCATTGGAAGATTCTTCATTACTCAAACCTTGTTGTGGCATCCAATGTTTGTTCGAC
This sequence comes from Sequoia sempervirens, assembly GCA_007258455.2. NCBI lineage: Eukaryota > Viridiplantae > Streptophyta > Pinopsida > Cupressales > Cupressaceae > Sequoia > Sequoia sempervirens. Next base: position 9,775 of record VDFB02174032.1, read on the forward strand.
CAAATATGGGGGTAGAGCTATGAACAAGACCGTGTGGAAGGTCCATGAGTTTGACCATGAGACAAAACTTGACACAATAAAGAGTAGAGCAGACCCAAATGGTTAGTTGGATTAATTTGTAATTATACACATTGGTTATTATCAATTTATACTTGTATGCAATTTAATTTGTATGATACCAATGCTATGATAGAAATTCTATCATCTAAAATTTATATCATATATGTAGGTGATTGATGAAGCTATCATACTTTCAAATGTAGCACACATTATGTTTATAACTGTGGCAAAGGATACAGAGTTCAGTGGTATTTTATTTTTTTTCAAAAATATGCAAAAAAAATGATGTAGGATATTCTCAATAGATTAGTAAACTAAGTGGAAGATTAAATTTTATTATTTTTATAATAGGTTACAAGTTTCCAAAAGGTTGGAAAGTAATAGTTTGGTTACATTCTATTCATGTTCTATTCATGAAAGGTTTTTATGTGCAATAGGTATCTTGGAACTCCCAATGAAGATGTATGGCTAGGCGTGACTAAGTTGAGAGACTAGCATGCCTATCCTTAATGGAAGCATCAAGATTTAAGCATTGTTGTTCCCAACTTGGAACTAAATGGTGTGTATTTGTTTTATGTAAGTGTCTTCCATCTATTTTCATTTTATTTCTATTTTGGATGTTCTTTATTTTTATTCTTTTACTTTTCCTATTTGTAAGTAAAATACTAAAAATTGATTGGTGTCTCATTGCAAAAAATGTTGATTTATGAGTCATCCAAGAGAATCTCAGCCAAAAAAACAATGTAACATCCCTATTTTGATGATCTTGACAAATCTCAATTATGATTTTAAGCCATTATAAAAGTGTGTATGAAGCTTGGCGGGGGAATTTCAAGTTATTCATTTGAAGTTAACCTCATCGTGAGCACCTATGATGTAGACATTATAAGAGCATCTTGAATTTCAAGTTATTTTATTCATGAGAGGTTGTGTAATAGGTATCTTGGAACTCCCAATGAAGATGTATGGCTGGGAGTGACTAAGTTGAGAGACTAGCATGCCTATCCTCAATGGAAGCATCAAGATTTAAGCCTTTTTGTTCCCGACTTGGAACCAAATGGTGTGGATTTAATGTTTGTAAGTGCCTTCCATCTATTTTCATTTCATTTCCATTTTGGATGCTCTTTCTTTTTATTTGGTGCAAAAGCACCTATTTGATCACATGCCTCCATGAGGCCATATTGATTTATTTGTCTCATTTCTATGTTTTGATATTGTAATAAGTTCCAAGAGGCCACCTTTGTGGTGTTATAGGTCCTAGGATGTTGTTTATTTCTCATATATTGTAAAATTGTCAAAAGTGCAAAATTAGGTAGATGAAGTGTCATTAAGGTGTTTTGTCAAAAAACTAATCAAAAGGTGGTTGAAAATGGTTAGTTTTGGTTGAAAATGTATAAATAAACCCTCCAAAACTCGAATTGGGGGTTGGAGACATCATTTTTGAAGATTGATGAATGGAAACCTCAAATGTTGTGCATTTTCTAATATTCACATTGTTTTCAGATTGAAGTTGTGATTTGTACAGCCTAGTATGGACTCAAATAATGGAGTATCATATATTGATGGAAAAATATCTATTTCTAGTTTCCAATTCTTTTTGTCTCACTGAATTTTATTGAGTTTTGTGGAAGATATGATTATTTTGGTGAGACTGCCTATTCTAACAGTATTGTACAGAATTTACAGTCTAAAGAAGTGTGACGGTACGGAATATAAAGTCTATATATTGGATCTAAAAATAATTTTATTTTGTTACCATGTGAATCTACTTTCATTTGATTCAATTCTCATCAAAATTCATTAAGATTTGAATAAGTTATGAACATTTTTGTGGGGGCACGTCTGAACCCTACCTAGGGTTTGCAGTCTTGGGAAAAATAAAATAACTTTTTTTCCACCGTTGGATCTTCATAAGAATTGGAGGAAAAGTCTATAACTATGTTTTATTCAATATAACCAGAGAGATTGGATTAATTATTGGTTTTGTAGAATTTATTAATGACTGTCCATTGCACTAAATTGTGGGCTGCCATAGTTTTGTTTCCAATGTGATATACACTGCCTAATAACATGTGTTATACAAAGATTGTTTTAGATTATTGTTGAAGGTTTGTGAGATGTGTTGTGAATCCTCCTAGCTCTGCATCATTATTCTTTTACTTTACTATTTGTAAATAAACTACTAAAAATTGATCGGTGTCTCATTGTAGAAAATGTTGATTTATGAGTCATCCAAGAGAATCTCAGCCAAAAAAGCAATGCAACATCCTTATTTTGATGATCTTGACAAATCTAAATTATGATTTTAAGCCATTATAAAAGAGTGTGTGAAGCTTAGCAAGAGAATTTCAAGTTATTCATATGAAGTTAACCTCATCATGAGCACCTATGATATAGACATTATAAGAGAATCTTGAATGTATGAGTGACATTATAAAAGATCTGTGAGAACGAAAAACCTAAGGCATCCTTGAATCATATTTTTGGTTATTATGAGAGAATATTGTAAGCTAAGTTTGTGTGCATGAAAATGGGGCACATTGATTCAATATTTGATTTAAGTGGGATGTTGGAATTCATATAGTTTTTTTTTTTTTTTATGGTTTTGTATTACCACTTGATAGTTTTGAGAAAGCATTATGCCTACAAGTACAAGAACTTGGGTTTTAGAATGGTGTATGAAGCATATTAGAGAATTGTAGCACAAACACAAGAATTAAGACTGTGAAATAAATCTCATTTTATTGTAAAAATCATATTATTAATATAGTGAGTGCAATAACCATTGATGGTTACCAATCATTCTTTTTCTTCTTTTATTCTCTCCCTATTATAACTAGCACCAATTTACTAACTTATTATAAAAACTTCATTTATTAAAATAAATCAACCTAATGATTATATATCAATATCAATATAGCATACCATCTATTCACATAAATATTTGTAGTGATATTTACTCAAATTTTGAAATTTATTGTTGCCTCAAATATTTGTAATTCATGCAACGTAATCCCTTAATAGTCCAAATTGCAAAAGGGAAACAATCTTTGATGGCCTATTACCCAAATATTGTGTCAGTTATGAGAATTTATTTTGAGGAATTGAGATCACATAGGGCACCTCTACAATAACCTCTCTCAGTTTTTGTTATCTTAGAGTCATTTTTTGTGGTGTCTAATTTTGACTTGATGGAAAAAGTGTTAATTGCAAACAGTGTAAAGTTGCAAAGTGGAGCAACTTTTGTTCTGCAACTTGTGTGACCAAATGGACTATTCCAACACATCTAGATGGGTATGTTTATGCTAGAAATGGTCCTCTTTTGCACCCAAATATGCCGAATCACTTTGAGCTATGTTCAACCAGATCAATCATTTAAGGGTCCAAAGTGCAAAAGGGAAAAAATCTTTGACAAGCTACTAATCGGAAACCATGACACTTACAAACTCTTTTCTTGAGCCTATGAGATCACGTTGGGCCCCTATACAATAACCTCTCTCAGTTTTTGTTATCTCAAAGTTGTTTTCCTGTGGTGTCCAATTATCACTTGATGGAAAAAGTGTCAAATGCAAGCAATGTAAAGTTTAAAAGTGGTGCAACTTTCATTTTGCATCAAGATTTAAGCTTTGTTGTTCTCAACTTGGAACCAAATGGTGTGGATTTGTTGTTTGCAAGTGTCTTCCATCTATTTTCTTTTCATTTCCATTATGGATGCTCTTTCTTTTTCTTCTTTTACTTTACCTATTTGTAAGTAAACTACTAAAAATTGATTGGTGTCTCCTTGTATAAAATGTCGATTTATGAGTCATCCAAGAGAATCTCAACCAAGAAAGTAATGCAACATCCTTATTTTGATGATCTTGACAAATCTCAATTATGATTTTAAGCCATTATAAAAGAGTGTGTGAAGCTTAGCAAGAGAATTTCAAGTTATTCATATGAAGTTAACCTCATCATGAGCACCTATGATATAGAAATTATAAGAGAAACTTGAATGTATGAGTGACATTATAAAAGATCTGTGAGAACGAAATACCTAAGGCATCCTTGAATCATATTTTTGGTTATTATGAGAGAATATTATAAGCTAAGTTTGTGTGCATGAAAATGGGCACATTGATTCAATATTTGATTTAAGTGGGATGTTGGAATTCATATAGTTTTTTTTTTTCTTATGATTTTGTATTACCACTTGATAGTTTTGAGAAAGCATTATGCCTACAAGTACAAGCACTTGGGTTTTAGAATGGTTTATGAAGCATATTAGAGAATTGTAGCACAAACACAAGAATTAAGACTGTGAAATAAATCTCATTTTATTGTAAAAATCATATTATTAATATAGTGAGTGTAATAACCATTGATGGTTACCAATCATTCTTTTTCTTCTTTTATTCTCTCCCTATTATAACTAGCACCAATTGAATAACTTATTATAAATACTTCATTTATTAAAATAAATCAACCTAATGATTATATATCAATATCAATATAGCATACCATCTATTCACATAAATATTTGTAGTGATATTTACTCAAATTTTGAAATTTATTGTTTTCCTCAAATATTTGTAGTTCATGCAACGTAATCCCTTAATAGTCCAAATTGCAAACTAGAAACAATATTTGATGGCATATTACCCAAATATTGTGTTAGTTATCTTTTGAGGATTTGAGATCACATAGGGCGCCTCTACAATAACCTCTCTCAGTTTTTGTTATCTTAGAGTCATTTTTTTGTAGTGTCAAATTTTGACTTGATGGAAAAAGTGTTAATTGCAAGTAGTGTAAAGTTGCAAAGTGGTGCAACTTTTGTTCTACAACTTGTATGACCAAAAAGACTATTCCATCACATCTAGATGTGTACGTTTATGAAAGGAATTTTCCTCTTTCGCACCCAAATATGCTGAATCACTTCGAGCTACGTTCAACTAGATCGATCCCTTAAGGGTCCAAAGTGCAAAAGGGAAGCAATCTTTGACAAGCTACTAATCAGAAACTATGAAACTTACAAAATATTTTTCTAATTCTATGAGATCGCATTGGGACCCTATAAAATAACCTCTCTCATTTTTTGTTATCTCAAAGTCATTTTCCTATGGTGTCCAATTATCACTTGATGGAAAAAGTGTCAAATGCAAATAATGTAAAGTTCAAAAGTGGTGCAACTTTCATTCTGCAACTCATGTGATCAAATAGACTATTTTAACGGGTATGGATGGGTAGTTTTATGCTAGGCATGGTCCTCTTTTGCACCTAAACATGTCGAATAATTCTCAACTATGTTCAACCAGCTCGATCCCTTAAGGGTCCAAAGTGCAAAAGGGAAAAAATCTTTGACGGGCTACTACTTGAAAACTGTGATGCTTACAAACTCTAAATATAAGCCTACAGGATCACATTGGGTCCCTCTACAATAACCTCTCTCATTTTTTGTTATATCAAAGTCATTTTCCCATGGTGTCCAATTTTCACTTGATGGAAAAAGTGTCAAACACAAGCAGTGTAAAGTTGCAAAGTAGTGTAACTTTCATTCTGCAACTCGTGTGACCAAATATATTGTTACAATATGTTAGGCTAGGTAAATTTATGCTAGGCATGGTCCTCTTTCGCATCCAAACATGCTAAATCACTCCAAGCTACGTTCAGCTGGCTCAATCCCTTAAAGGTCCAAAATCCAAAAGGGTAGCAATTTTTAACAGGCTACTACTCGAAAACCATGATGCTTATGAACTCTCCATATGAGCCTATGGGATCATGTTGGACCCCTTTACAATAACCTCTCTAGGTTTTTGTTATCTCAAAGTCATTTTCTCATGGTGTCTAGTTTTCACTTGATAGAAAATGTGTCAAATGCAAGTAGTGTAAAGTTGCAAAGTGGTGCAACTTTCATTCTGTAACTTATGTGACCAATGGACTATTCCAATGCATGCATTTGAAAGGGCATGTTTTCTCTAGGAATGGTCCTCTTTTGCAGCCAAACACATTGAATCACTCTGAGCTACGTTCAACTGGCTCGATCCCTTAAGGGTCTAAAGTGCAAAAGGGAAACAATCTTTGATGAGCTACTACTCAGAAATCATGACACTTACAATCTCTTTGTCTGAGCCTATGGGATTGCATTGGGCCCTTCTACAATAACCTGTCTCAATTTTTTTTATCTCATAGTCATTTTCCTGTGGTGTCTAGTTTTCACTTGATGGAAAAAGTGTCAAATGCAAGCAGTGTAAAGTTGCAAAGTGGTGCAACATTTTTTCTGCAACTCATGTGACCAAAAAAACTATTCCAACACATCTAGATGGGTACCTTTACACTAGGCATGGTCCTCTTTCACACCCAAATGCACTGAATCACTTTGAGCTACGTTCAACTGGCTCGATCCCTTAAGGGTCCAAAGTGCAAAAGGGAACCAATCTTTGATGGGCTACTACTTGGAAATCGTGAAGCTTACGAACTCTCCATCTAATCCTATGAGATCATGTTGGACCCCTCTATAATAAATTCTCTCAGTTTTTGTTATTTTAGAGTTGTTTTCCCATGGTGTCTAGTTTCACTTGATGGAAAAAGTGCCAAATGCAAGTAGTGTAAAGTTGCAAAGTGGTGCAACTTTCATTCTGCAACTCGTGTGACCAAAAAAACTATTCCAATATTTCTGGATGGGTACGTTTATGCTAGGCATGGTACTATTTTGCACCCAAACATGCTGGATCACTCAGAGCTACATTCAACCGACTCGATCTCTTAAGGGTACAAAGTGCAAAATGACTATAATATTTGACAAGCTATTACTCAGAAACCATGATGCTTACGAACTCTCCATCTGAGCTTATAGGATTGTGTTGGGGCTCTCTACAATAACCTCTCTTATTTTTTGTTATTTCAGAGTCGTTTTCTCGTGGTGTCTAGTTTTTCCTTGATGGAAAAAGTGTCAAATGCAAGTAGTGTAAAGTTGCAAAGTGGTGCAAATTTCGTTCTACAACTTGTGTGACCAAAAAAAATGTTACAATGCATCTGGATGGGTATGTTTACGCTAGGAATGGTCATGTTTTGCACCTAAACATTCTGAATCACTTCGAGCTATGTTCAACCAGCTTGATCCCTTAAGGGTCCAAAGTGCAAAATGGTTGCAATCTTTGATAGACTATTACTCGGAAACCGTGATGCTTACAAACTATCTATCTGAACCTATGGGATTGCATTGAGCTCCTCTACAATAAACTCTCTTAGTTTTTTTTAATCTCAGATTCATTTTCCTGTGGTGTCCAATTTTCACTTGATGAAAAAAGTGTCAAATGCAAGTAGTGTAAAGTTGCAAAGTGGTGCAACTTTTGTTCTACAACTCATATGACAAAACAAACTTTTCCAACACATCCCAATAGGTATTTTTATGCTAGGAATGGTCATATTTCGCACCCAAATACACTGAATCACTATGAGCTATGTTCAACTGACTTGATCCCTTATGTTGGTATGCAAAACAATCAAAAAGATAAACATTCACATGATAGTTGAGAAGTCTAAGTTTTCTAGACCAAACTTGCATATGATCATCCTCAAGTCTAGCAAGCACAAGATGTTTTTTAATTATCCTCCTTGCCCTTACAACAATATACAACCAATTTTAAATGCATACAATGGTGGAAATTGGAAAAATTTTATTTTTCCTCAATTAACAACTTAGGTTGTGAAGCATTTTGTCATTTTCATTTGAAATGATTTTCTATGCTTGAAAATTGGAGTATAAGAGAAACAAGTGATTCTCTCATGTATATTTATTATTTGGTGTGATAAAAAATTTTCACCCTAGTCCATTTCTTATTTGTATTATAAATTATAAATCTTTCTCCCAAGTCCATTTCTTATATAAGAAATAATATTGCAAAAAGTTGACATATAAATCATTCAACGTGTTTATATGGAGATGGATCAAGAATATAACAATTCATTTTGTACTGTGACGATTATGGTGTGAAAATATTTAAAGACTATTCAAGATAAATGTTTGTATGATAATGTGTCAAGAAGTTAACTACCTATCATCTACTATGACTATTATGTTTTGCAAGTGTTGTGAAGATTATGTATCCTTTGCTTAATTGAGTTGTTCCAATCAAAATATTAAATATACTAGAATCTTTTTATGAAACTTCTCATGGAATATCAATTGAAAACGCGTTTTTTTATTTTAGATAAAATATTTGATGAAACTCTTTGAATTAAACTGAATTGAGATATGTAAGAACAAGGGAGCATTAGGAAATACATTTCTCAAGGATCTTAAATAAGCCTTCTTACCACATTTGAAAAAGCATGATAAGCCTATGGTTGAAACTTTTGTAGTCATCAAAGTGGGTACTAATTCTATATTATATAGATCATAATTCTTCTTTATCTTTAATATCTTATAAGTTTGGCAATGGTTTTACCAAGTTGTGAAGGGTGAACTATTCTTTATTTAGTTATTCCTATGTGGGTTCATTTGCCTTATCTCCCATTCCAATTTTGGGTGGATTATTGCTTTCAAAGTATTAGGAATGCTTTGCCTATTTTCTAGTTGGGAGTTTCCATTCTAGAAGACACATCTCTTGATATATATATTATACTCATTCTTAATCAATTATCAAGTTAATAATTAGTGCATTTATTTACAGTTAATCTTTTCTTTTCAATTTGTGCAATTTTGTAATTTGTAACTCTACTAGTATTCCTAGAAATATTGAAGTTTTTAGCATCAACTAATAAAGTTGTTTAGTATCAATCAATAAATATTCAAGACAAACCATGAAGGATAGAAATGATCAATGCTAGGGCTAAACAATTAATAAGTATACATGCGAATAAGTCAAGCATATGTGTGAATAAGGGAAGCACAAGTACTCAAATATATGTAATCCTTGAAGTATACACATGAATACATAGTATACACAAATTAATACAAAGTATATGCATGAATACAAGGTATACACATGAAAACACGTGAGTCACAAAGTATACATTGGAATACATGTAAGTCACAAAGTATACATGTAATTTGGAGAGTATACACTTGAATACATGTAACTCATATCTATTGAACCATGGATTTATAATGCAAATATGGACACCATTGATAAAAGGGATTTGTATTAACCAAATAGCCATGTAGGCATAAATCAATATATGTTGATATAAGTATAATATATATATAAAATAGCCATATAGGCTTACGAGAATGCCATATAGGCATATAATGTCAAATATATGCAATACAAAATATGTACAAAAATACCATATAAGCATACAACAAAGGGCTCTAGAATCAAAATTCATTGCTCTCCATGCTGTCAAAATAATTTTTTTCCCTTTTCTTGTTAGTTGGATGGTGATTGGTCTATCACTCATTTATTTTGAGGTCGAGGAGTGCTCCTTGTGCTCCTCCTAGGGTTTAGCTCTTTTTCAAGGCATATTTGTTACAATAGCAAGTAAAGACATTAATATATAGAAATTACATTATAAAAAATGATATATTTAACAAAATAATCACCTATCGCCATTTGATGATCACTCTCCTTGAGGGAAATATTGAAATGCCCATGTTGTGGTGTGTTGAATCCTATAGAAACCATCCAAAGAGAAATTAAACTATGAATCAATAATGGTTTGATTTTTTACTAACTAACAACTATAACAATGAATACAAAATTGAAATTTAGTAATATGCCTCATACCTCCATGAGAAGCATCAAAGAGTCTAGCAAATGAAGCACCAAGATCCATTTCCTTATGAAAATTTGGAGGTGTATCCACTTCCAACATCTGAAAATAAAACAACAAATTATTCAATCACAAAAACTATAATAGTGATGCACTTCATGACTTATAATGTATGAGATAATGAAAAAAAAATTGAGTACTTATTAAACTATATATTTTTGACTATCATGCTTACTATTTTCCCTATCCATAGCTTGTTTGAAAGCTCCTATTTTTAGGCTTTTATCCATAGCAACAAGGTGGTGAACTATTTGATAAAATGCTCTGGTAGACATGTACGATAAATGTGGTAGCATAGAGAATGCAGTGAACTGTTTGAAAAAATTCCTCGAAGAAATGGGGTCTCATGGGGATGAAATTCCATTACAAACAAATGTGTCATGGCATTCCATCACCATGAGACCACATTTCTTCAAGGCATTTTTTCAAACTACTCACTACCTTGACTATGATATTGCTTACTATTATGCTTTGATAGATTTTTTCCAAGCATCCATAGTTTGTTGAAAAGCACCCATTTTAGGCTTTTGGCCATAGCAGCAAGGAAATGAGTAGTTTAATAAAATGCTTTGGTAGACATGTATGCAAAATGTGGTAGCATAGAAAAGACAATGAGTTGTTTGAAAAAATGCCTCAAAGAATTAAATGTGGTCTCATGGTGATGGAATGACATTCCATCACCATGGGACTATATTTCTTTGAGGAATTTTTTCAAACTACTCACTACCTTATCTATGTTATTTCTTACTATTATACTTTGATAGATTTTTTCCAAGCATCCATAGTTTGTTGGAAAGCACCTTTTTTAGGCTTTTAGCCATAGTAGCAAGGAAGTTCAAGTAGTTTGATAAAATGCTTTGGTGGACATGTATGGAAAATGTGGTAGCATAGAAAAGGTGGTGGGTTGTTTGAAAAAATACCTCAAAGAAATGTGGTCTCACGGTGATGGAATGGAATTCCATCACCATCCATCACCACGAGACCACATTTCTTCAAGAAATTTTTTCAAACTACTCACTGCCTTGTCTATGTTATTGCTTACTATTATGCTTTGATAGATTTTTTCCAAGCATCCATAGTTTGTTGGAAAACACCTAATTTAGGCTTTTAGCCATAGCAACAAGGAAGTGAGTAGATTGATTAAATGCTTTGGTAGACATGTATGGAAAATGTGGTAGCATAGAAAAGGCGATGAGCTATTTGAAAAAATTCCTCAAGGAAATGTGGTCTCATGGTGATGGAATGGCATTCCATCACCATGAGACCATATTTCTTTGAGGCATTTTTTCAAACTCCTCACTGCCTTGTCTATGCTATTGCTTATTATTATGCTTTGATAGATTTTTTCCAAGCATCCATAGTTTGTTGGAAAGCACCTTTTTTAGGCTTTTAGCCATAGCAGCAAGCAAATGAACTATTTGATAAAATGCTTTGGTAGACATGTATGGAGAATGTGGTAGCATAGAATAGGCGGTGAGCTGTTTGAAAAAATGCCTCTAAGAAATGTGGTCTCATGGTGATGGAATGGAATTCCATCATTCCATCACCATGAGACCACATTTCTTCAAGGTATTTTTTCAAACTACTCACTTCATTTTCTATGCTTACTATTATTCTTTGATAGATTTTTTCCAAGAATCCATGGTTTGTTGGAAATCACCTTTTTTAGGCTTTTAGCCATAGCATCAAGGAAGTGAATTGTTTGATAAAATGCTTTGGTAGACATGTATGGAAAATGTGGTAGCATAGAAAAGGAGGTGAGCTATTTGAAAAAATGCCTCAAAGAAATTGGGTCTCATGGTGAAGGAAATCACCATGAGACCACATTTATTTGAGGAATTTTTTCAAACAACTCATTTCCTTGTCTAATCTATTGCTTACTATTATTATTTCATATATTTCTTCCAAGCATCCATAGCATTGACAAGGCAATGAATTGTTTGAAAAGATGCCTCAGTAAAAAGTGGTCTCATGGAATGCCATGAAAAGAAAATGCTATTGGTAGCTGCTCCTAGTTATTACTTATGCTATGTGAAGTAATTGCATCACTGCTTATGTTGACTTTCTAAACAACTATATTGTAGTTGAAATTTTGTCATCTACCAACATCTAGTTATTAGTTATGGAATGTGAAGTAATGCTTTGAGTTTGAAAGATGTGTAATGCAATGTAATCAATGATATGAATATAAACTACAAAAATCCATTAAGTACAATTCATTAGTTAAACTCTTTATTCTATTGCCTACATGTAGGTTTGTCTAACTCCACTAGCACTGGGAGGTGTTCCCACAAAACCTCCAATATTAGCCTATTCAACATCCAAAATAAGATATTAGAATACCATTCATATAACAATGCTATTAACACGTAATAAATTTATAATTCTTTACGAGTTACATACCTCAACGGTAGATGCAGTGGAGTAATAAGCAAGTGTAGGGCCGATGTATCTAGTATCAACACTGTGACCCTGAAATTTTATTAAAATCATAAAACCAAATTAGTTGATCTTGCACTTCAAAATTGAAATTTAATAAATTAAATTCAATAAAAATGCTAACATTTACCTAAGTATCGATGTCATAAACCTCATTCAAAATTCTAGCTGCCCTCACCATCTCCATAGCTATAGACATGTGTTGTGTAGAAGCCTCCTAAGTGTTGGTGGGGTCATATGAACAAGTCACCCCACAAGCCTAACACGAATGGGATGGAAGCCTACCACTCAAAGACTCCCCTAGATGGCCCTATACTATAGGTTTGGCATGTTGGATGACACTCTAGGTCAAAGAGATGATAGCCTACAAAGTGTCTACCTCAACACTCTCCTTCATGATGGAAGGCATAATGATGTGCTCATGATCCGGCCTAGCGAGAGCTTGTCTCACTTTCCACCTAAGATCTTGTCATGCACTGCCAGGTCTATCTTGAGCTGAGCCCCCACCTCTCCCCCGAAAGTCCCTCATATAAAAATAATTTAGGAATTTTTTTAGATGAACTCACAGTATATTTTCCTTAGGAAATATTGTGAGACTTCGCAATTGTTGCATTGTGGGTAATCAAACACCATGTACCACCTATCCCAATAAAAGTTCCTAATCCCTTGGTGGTGGCACCAATGGATAGGAAACCTCTTCGCATTAAGGTCAAGATTTTGATTTGTGCGTGGGTCAGTGAATAATGAGTACAAATCTAATTTTGTAATTTTTTTATCTTTTACATCTTTATATGATAATTTATCCTGGTAAAAATTCCTAGCCACTTGCCTCCTATCTTTCCAGCCACTTAATTGTTTGTTGATTGCATCTACATGTTTTAACATTTCTTTAAGTGAATTTGCAAGTTTTCTTCTTTCCATGGTTGAACATGTTGTATTGTTCAACCTGGTGATTAACTCCTCAATTTTTTTTTATTGTTTCCAATTACCCCCATTAAATTTTGTTGAGTGCTAGGAGGATGTTGAGGGATTGGTGGAGATTGTTGTTGTGTGATGCAGGAGCATCTAGTGGTGTAAGGGCAATCTTGCATGACCCAAAAATAGTTAAATTTCAAGTTTCTTAGTTTTTAGATGTTTTTATATTTTTGGATACCCTTTTCGTCATAATGAAATTCCCAATTTATGGTTTTTATTTTCTATTCCTGGGTTGAAAGATATTGCAGTTTTAGTTGCCCATATTTGCACCTAAAAATCTTCCAAGTTAGATTTGAGGCACTTAGGGAATCAGCCCTGAAACTTGCCAAAATCGCGTAGCATATTTTGAGTGCATTTTGACTTCGAGACCCTTCCAACGGTTCAAACGGTTCGCGAATCGAAGTCCCGGATCAAAAGTTATGGCCCTAGGAAGTTGGCACACTTTCTAGAAGATACAATTACAAATGTTCTTTTGAAATTTGAACTTCATGTTGTAATTTTTCAGTGCCAAACCACCTAAACTCAAATTTGAATGTTGTTTTGGCTCCAAACTAAAGAGGAGCTCTATTTATGGGCAGGGTTCTAATTTTTGGGCAACTTTTGGGGACAAGCTTGCATATTGCGTAAGGGTTATTTTGTAGC
>VDFB02174032.1:25476-43734 GCA_007258455.2 Sequoia sempervirens
TTTTGATTTTCAGTAAGACGCTGGATGAGCATCTGATGCATATTCGGAGAGCCTTTGAGAAGTTAAGAGAAGAGAAACTGTTGATTAATCTAAAGAAGTGCAGTTTTGTAAAGAGGGAGTTAGTGTAATTGGGGTTTGTTGTCTCAGCAGAAGGTCTCAAGATGGATTCAGGTAATGAAGGCTATTCTAGAATGGCTTACCCAAAACTGGCATCGAGGGTGAGATCTCTTCCGGTTTGCTGTTTTATAGAAATTTCAATAAAACTTCAATAGTATTTGTGGACCCCTGACTGAAACAATGATAGGGGATAGAAAATAATTCAAGTGGAGCAATGGAGTGGCAAAAAGTTTTGAACTCTTGAAGTAGAAGGTGACAAAGCAACCTGTTCTAGCCCTCCCAGATTTCAACAAGGTGTTTTAGGTGGATTTTGATGCCAATAGTTGTGCCATTGGAGCAGTGTTGAGCCAAGAAGGTAAGCCCATTGCCTATTTCAGTGAAAAGTTAAATGATGCCAAGAGAAAGTATTCTGTATATGATCAGGAATTTTATGCAATAGTTCAAGCATTAAAGAAATGGAGACATTATTTGTTGCCGAAGGAATTTGTTATATATACTGATCATTAGGCCTTATAGTACCTAAATAGTCAGGGAAAATTAAATCAGAGGCATATGAAATGGGTAGAGTTTTTGCAGAGTTATACCTTTGTTTTGAAACATAGGAGTGGGAAGTTAAATAGGGTTGCAGATGCCTTAAGTAGGTGGCATACATTGATGACAAAGATGTAGATTAAAGTGGTTGGGTTCAATGAACTTAAGACATTGTACCCAGAAGATCCCGATTTCGCAGAGGCTTGGAAAGCTTGCAAGGAACCTGTTACAGTGGACATGACAAGGTGGCTGGATTTCATAATCTAGGATGGCATGTTATTTAAGGGAAGTCAATTGTGTATCCCGAGGAGTTCCATGAGAGAGAACCTGATAAAGGAGAATCATAGTGGAGGAATGGCAGGACATTTTGGTTGGGATAAGACCATTGCCATTATTAGTGAACATTATTATTGGCCTCAGTTGTCACAGGATGTGAAGTTTGTACAAAGCTGTAGGGTATGTCAAATGGCTAAAGGAGTGAGTCAGAATACAGGCTTATATCAGCCCTTACCTGTACCAGAGACGTCATGGGAGGATATAAGTATGGACTTTGTTCTTGGTTTGCCAAGGACACAATGAGGGAATGTTTAGTCTTTGTGGTGGTTGATAGGTTTTCAAGATGGCACATTTCATTCCATGTCAGAAGACCCATGATGCAGTCCACATTGCTGACTTGTTCTTCAAAGAGGTGGTGAGGCTACATGGTCTGCCAAAGAGTATTGTTTCAGATCGCGACACCAAATTTGTGGGGTACTTCTAGAGGACCTTGTGGAAGAAGCTGAAGAACAGAGTTGAAGTTCAGTTCTGCACATCATCCACAAACAGATGGCCAGACAGAGGTTGTTAACAGGAGTCCGGGTAACCTACTGAGATGTTTGGTAGGAGATAAACCCAAGGGATGGGACTTGATCTTACCCCAGGTAGAATTTTCTTACAACAATTCTGTCAACAGAAGCACTGGTAGATCAGCATTCCAGATAGTGTATGGAGGTAGCCCTGGAATAGCTCCAGAATTGAGGAAGATGGACCAAGAGAAGAAAATAAGTGCTGAAGCCAATGATTTTGCAGAACACATCAAGGATATATGAGAGTTAGTAAGATAACATATTAACAAGATGAATATGCAAGATAAGGCAGATCAGAAGAGGTTGTATAAGGAGTTTTGATTGGTGATGAAGGATGGTCCACTTGAGGAAAGAAAGGTTTCCAAAGGGGAACATATAACAAATTGAAGATGAAGAAGTTTGGTCCCCAGAATTTTGAAGAGGCATGATTCAGAATGCATATGAGGTAGAGTTGCCGTGATGGATTCAACATTTCCGTGTTCAACATTTCAGATTTGATAGAGTATCATGAAGGTGGTGCAGAGGAAGTACCAACAATGGAATAGTGTGGGATTCCAGCACCTACTTCAGAAAAGGAGGAGATTGAAGAAATCCTGGATAGTCGTGTGGGAAGGAGTACTAGGAACAGGCAAGTATGAAGAATATCTGGTGAAATGGAAATGAAGGCCTATTGAAGATTCATCTGGTTTCCTAAGGTAGAGGTTGACCGTTTGGGTTTTCCTCCACCATCTGAGACGGATGGGGTCACTTCTCAAATTACCCTGGGTGTTTGATGCAGGAGCATCCAGTGGTGTAAGGGCAATCTTGCATCACCCAAAAATAGTTAAATTTCAAGTTTCTTGGTTTTTAGATGTTTTTACATTTTTGGATACCCTTTTCGTCATAATGAAATTCTCAATTTATAGTTTTTATTTTCCATTCCTAGGTTGAAAGATATTGCGGTTTTAGTTGTCCAGATTTGCACCTAAAAATCTTATGAGTTAGATTTGAGGCACTTAGAGCTCCTGGATCGGCCCCAAAACTTGTTGAAATTGGCATAGCAATTTTGAGCGTGTTGTTGACTTCGAGACCTTTCCAACGGTTCAAACGGTTCGTGAATCAGAGCCCCGGATCAAAAGTTATGGCCCCGGGAAGTTGGCACACTTTCTAGAAGATACAATTGCAAATGTTCTTTTGAAATTTGAACTTCAAGTTGTAATTTTTTAGTGCCAAACCGCCTAAACTCAAATTTGAATGTTGTTTTGGCTCCAAATTAATGAGGAGCTCTATTTATGGGCGGGTTTCTAACTTTTGGGTAACTTTTTGGGGGACAAGCTCGCATATTGCGAAAGGGTGATTCTGTAGCTTTTTGTAACTTGCATGTATTGTAAAACTTGGGGATTTGAGATCCTCTACATGTAAGAAGTTCCATTTTTTGAATAATAAAATTATTCTATTTTTTTGTGGGTTATTTTCTGTGTCTCGGGTTGTGCCCTCATCATTGTGGTTGTTGAACTTGAGTATTTTATTGTTGTTCTTGTTGCTCTGGTTATTGAGGATTTTTAGGAGGGTTTTCAAGAGGGTTTCCAAGATCATTATCATTTCCTACAAATTCAACAAATGAATATAAAAAACAATTTAAAACTAACAAATTCACAACAAAAAACAAACATTCCTTACCTATTCGACCTCCTCGTTGACGTGGCAACATCCTAGCGATGAAATAGCAACAAATTAACAAAAAATATGCAATATTGTCTCCTCCCAAACATGATCATGCAAGAGAAGGGTTTTTGGCTACGAACAATAAAAAAAATCAACATAAAAATGAATTTGATTTGCTTTTTTTTGTTTTAATAAATTATCACTCACGTTATAACATGAGTGTGGAATAGGCTTGATGTGGCCGAGCCTTAGGCTCGATCACACCAAGCCATACAACGCGCTTGCGGTATAGCCTATCAGAAGTTTTTTTTTAATTTTTGCCACAATTTGGCCCCCCATCTTTTTGCATCTGCCCATAGATTCAATACTTATCTAGCTAAAAAAATATCAATCCAACAATATCTTATCCTTATAAGAAAATCTCTAGTTCTAATACTATGTAAAAATATAATCAAAACAATAATTAAAATAGAACAATATCAAATAGGAAAAAAATAGAGTATAAAATAGAGTTATCTAGTTGAAGAAAATAACTGTGTTGATCTAACATTTTAAAATCTAGAAACTTCTAGCTTTCTAGAGAATGGTTCATTCTTATCATTTATCTAATAATTTAGAATGTTCCTTTTTGGATAGCTTTGTGGAAGATTGTAGTTTTATTAGAAAATTTTGAAAAAACTTGTTTTCTTTCCTAAAAGAAACTATTTTACCTTAATATCCACATTTAATTTCTAAAAGACATTATCTAATATATTATCTTCAACTATATCTAATTAATCTAAATTAATCATGTTTATTTGCTGACATTTACTTAATTAAACTAAATTAACCCATTAAGAAAACTTTACTAACTTTATTATATTTTTTATAACATTAATAAAACTACAATAAAAATATCTATTAAGGGAAGGATACTAGTAGCCATTATAGATAACTTCATGCACCCTAAGCTCTTAAATGGTATGTCAAAATTTGACAATTTTTTGGGGTTTCATTGTTTGCAACATAAGAGCTTATAGCTATTGTTTCAACTTCTTGGTAGTTATGATGAATACATAGGATTCATTATGTACACTATTGATGTTTAAAACCTTTGCTCTCAGCAAGCAATGTCCTATGGGGAGGTTCATAGATGTGGGACCTAATTTGTTGTTTATGAAGCAACCTCGAGATTTTAGAAGCCAACTCTTCAAATGTTTTAAGGGAAAAGGGGAAGAAGAAAATGAAAGAAAAAATTAAAAGAAAGCTAACCAAGGTGGTGTGTTGTTCAATTACTTTGGTATCAACTCCTAACTTGCATAATATAGATTAAAACCTTTAAAACATTACAAATAGTTTAAAAGAGCACATGCATGATTTAAATCCTACAATATTATCAAAGCTTACACTATAGAAGAAAAGAACAAAAATAACAAAAAAATATTGATTTCATGTAGTTTGACACAGAACACCAAATCCTCTTCATTGTTGGGTAGAGAAAAAATTATAAATTCCTGAGGGAATAGTACAAAATATTCAATCCTTCTCATGAGGGGCTCCTACTATGGTCTTAGAAATGAAAATGAAAATGAAAAATGTTGCTATCTCTATTTAGAACTACAATATTCATTATATTCTCTTAGGAAGTAGTTAACTAATCTCAAACTGGGAGAGCTAAAGAGAGCTCTACAAAGATGAAACTCTTGAATATATAGGCACCATGGTCTTGCATGGTTGAGGCTTTTGAGGTAGGGAAAAAATGACATTTGGAGCTTGACATTTATTCCAATAATGAAGTTATAGTAATAGAATTGAATCTTGGGATTGCCTCAACTTGCATGTACATATGACTTTTGGGTCTTGGACATGGCGCAACCTTAATGCCCAACAATCTCTTGATGTCAACATGTGCCCCACTTAGACTACTCATGAAGTCTCCCTTGGAAATGAGGCCCATCCTTTTAGACTAATGGTGTATCACTTTTCCATGAAGGAGGCTCTCCTACTCTTTGAAGTGTGCAACAGTGTCATGTAGAAGTTAGTGCTCACTTTTAAACCTAATCTTCTTCTTATGTGTTGATAGCATTGGAGCTACCACATGGTGCCTTGGTGCTATCACTAAAGAGATTTGAGCATTGCTTGCAGTGGGTGAGCACAAGGGCACCACGTATTGTTAGGAGGGAAAACCAATACATAAACAAAACATTGCAAAGGGACTAAAGGAAAAGAGAAGGCCCACATAAGACACTCAACTTACATAGTTGTGTCTTATATGGGAGCTATCACCCATTATTTGAAAGTGTGGATCTAACCCACATACACAAAGGTCAAAAAGTAGTCATTTTAAGTTGACATCTGATACATATTCTCTAGTGCCTTGATAACCGTTCATTTTGACCACCACAAAATTTGCACAATTGATCCAATACATATGCACAAATGCCCCAATAATTGTGCACTATTGGTACCAATAAAATTACACAACTCCTCCAATTAAGTATTTTTATTATAATGACTAGATATAAAGTGAACAACTATTGGTACATTTGAAAAAATAATTAGTGAACTTTTGATTAGCATGTATCAATGAATGATTATTGGAACATAGACAGTAATTGGGGCCTTTCCTGGTTAAATTTCTTATAATAAAGTGTTGTATATACCTTTCTTGGATACATAGAGAAGTGAACTAAAAATTTATAATTAGGAACTTTACTTTCTTGCATTTACTTAATTAAACTAAATTAAACCATTAAAAAAAAATTCTTATCTTATTTAACATTTTATAATATTAATAAAAATAAAATATTATCTATTTTGCTAAATTTCTTACAGTAAATTGTTGTCTATACCTTTTTCTAGATACATAGAGAAGCAAACTATTTTTTTTTTAAATCTCAACTTTGAAAGCTTTTCTCTTAAAAAATTCTTGAAATTACAACATTTCAATTTGTAAAACCACTTCCATCAAAGATTGGTCAGATTTCCTTCGTAGAATCCATGTTATAGACCAAAAAAAAAACCCTCAAACATATAAATTGAATCACTTCAATGCGTGTCTAACTAAACAAATATCAATCTGGCAATATCTTAGCCCAATTAGAAACTTTATAGCTCTAATACCATATAAAATAGGCTCAAAGCAATAATAAAATAAAACATCAACAACAAACAATAGAAAGAGTACAAAATAAGATTATCTAGCTAAAGAAAATAACTAAATTAATTTACTAAAAAATTAGTATCTTTATTTATATTAATAAAATTAAAATATAAACGTCTATTAAAAATTTCTTATAATAAAATGTTGTCCTACATCTCTTAAAAAATTTAAGAATTCTACAGTAACTTTGAAAGCTTTTAGTTTAAAAATATCTACACAATTTTAAAAATTCCTATATAATTTTAATTCACAATTTTAATTCACAATTTTAATTCAAATACTTCTGTAAAAATATCATATCCTATATATATTTATTTTTTATTGAATGAAAGCAAATAATAATACAAAATAAAAAAGCAACCAAAAGGCTGAAAAATATCTTATCTTTGTTAATCTCTATAATACTAATTGTGGCAGTCAATTCAAGCAGATTTATGTGCGACCATTATAATATTAAATTTAAATTTGCCATCAAAGCGTTAAGACATTCTGTACAAAACCTAGTTTTGTCATTGAAAAAGCTTAAGACAGATTAGACTAGTCGCCCATAGAAAGGAGGCCACAGGGAGGGTGGTTCCCCCATCAACTCCGCACTGTACAAGAAGATATTTACACTTACACTTCTATCTAACAAACATCAGAAACCCAATTTTAGCATCTCACAGAAAACGCCATTAAAACTACTCTGGAAGCTTTACAACGTCACTCACATTCCAGAGTTCGTCCCTGCAAATACCCAATTTAAGTTACAAGTTCATACCAAAACACCCCTTTTACTCCTAACCTCAACATAATCCTCTTTCCCATAATACTCTCCCACAACTCTTGTACGCTCATAATCCGAGTTCTTGACTGCACCTTTTGCCGACTCCATTTTTGTCGAAACTGCGCTACCGCAGGCGTCTACATATTTGGAGGCGCAGTTAGTCGACGACGAAGCGGACTGACATGAAGAATAACCCATTTCGGTCGAAAATCCCTGGGGAAGACTAATAGTACGGGGTGGAGGAACAGGAGGATCGGCTTCTAACCCTATTTCTTCCATGAGCTCTTTCATCAAACTATACACACGCTCCTCATCTATATCATATATAAAATCCTCCTCCAGATCAGGAGATTCAAGTGCTAATAAACAAGAGTAAAAACAATCAGCCCTACACTTTTTCTGCTGCTCAGCCTTATCATTCTCATGGCTATCATCATCTCTGCCCCGCTTTCGACCACAGACTACATCCTCAATCCCTTCTTTCATCATGAAAAGAGCCCACAAAAACAAAACAAATAGATATCGGACGTTGGGTATACACAGATATTGCTCACAACTTAGCAAATGGTATGAAACAACGTACTGAGGATTGTTTTATTTATATAATGGTATAATGGTCGGCTAAGGAATCTGGACCTCTAATGGAGATCATCGAAGTAGTTATGATTGTCGACGTGTTTTTTGTGGTTGATAACGAAAGGCTGAAAAGTCCAATCAATCAATCAATCGAAGCATCAATATCTGCTTAGCTTCTACGGCAAACTATGGCCCCGACAAACTTTAGGTGTCTCTTAATTGATTTGGTCTTGTCAAGTTAATAAAGTCGGCGCACGCGTCGTTTTCTCTGAATGCAGTGCAAACAAGACCAGCGGCAGAAAATGGAACACAAGTTGAGATT
Source organism: Sequoia sempervirens (assembly GCA_007258455.2). Classification (NCBI taxonomy): domain Eukaryota; kingdom Viridiplantae; phylum Streptophyta; class Pinopsida; order Cupressales; family Cupressaceae; genus Sequoia; species Sequoia sempervirens. The sequence goes on from VDFB02174032.1 coordinate 33,420, forward strand.
TTTTAATATATGGGTGTTTGTGGAAACACGTCTATCTCTTTCTTATTCTCGATTTTTTGTTTTTCAATTCCGCCAACCGATTCGGAATATATCTGGCGCTTCTCGGTTTTGTTTTCTGCTTGAGATTGCTGGTCTTGTAATGAATTGAATGGTTATCTAGAACGAAGAAAAGAAGGCTTAAGTTTTGCTTAGTCAAAAAAGCATGCTTGATTAAAGTTGAATACGTCGAAGTGGTTTTCAACAACGTTCCAGAAGAAGTCGGGACTTTCTCCAAATATGAGAATCTGCACTTGTTTTACTCACGACTTCGCTTTTGTCGACTAAGGAAAGTTGTTGAATTTTATCCCAGTCGGAACGGCATTAAATGTATACTTTGAGAATATAATTGCTGTGAGTGATCTTCTAGGTTTGATTCATCTGTAAAGTCGCGCAACTTTCTGATTCTATTTGTTGGCATGATTCAAAAGCATATTAATGCTATCATTTCAAGAAATGATGTAAGCTTTGTTCTACTCCATATAATCTTATAGTAGTTAAATATTTAGTTTTTCTTTTCAACTAATGCATTGTTGAAAGGACTTTTGTTGCTTGCACATAAGTTTTTCCATTTATTTTGTTTGTTTAAATTTTTTATTTCAACTTGATTTAGATTTTAGTCAGTTGTTTCTTTTCTTTTAATTTAGTTTGTGATATTTTTATTATCTTGTTAAAATCTTATGACCTCTTCTAACAAGGTGAATAGAATAGGTAAATGGACTTCTCTTTTTGGAGTTTTTTTTTTTTAATTAAATTAAAACTGATGGTTCTTTTTGCGGCAATTTAGGTGGTGTGAAAACATGTGGAGGAAGATGAGATAGTGTTCATTTAGTTCACTTCTTTTTTTCTACTACTATGAGGATTGACATTATTAATCAAATGGAGGCTTCCGCTCTTGAGAAATCTTGTGAGCTAAGTTGGAAGAAAATAATTTGTGAGATGGATTCTATGATATTGAGCATCCTTATGAATAATGGAAGATTTAAAGCATCTTCTTGGAGGTTAGCTTCTAATGTTGAGAAAATTCTTCACCATTTGTAAAATTTTGAGTCTATTTCATTTTTTTATATCCCAAGAGAATGGAATGTTATTGCAAATCGTTTGACCAAATGCACTCATCATGTTGATCCTACATGAAATGTCACAAAATTGGACATTCCTATCTTCTACTCAATCTTTGTAGTTCATTTTACTCTTTCATAATGATTTAGTTTGATCTAGCTAGTTTATTTTTCTCAGTATGTTATGTTTTATTGGTTTCATGGTTTTTTTTTTTATTCTTGGAGGTGGGGGATTTGTGGAAAGCCTCCTTGAATTTTTACTCTTTGGAATTTAGTTGCAAATATTACACAATTTTTTGAGATTCTTTAATTAATGTGTTTATCTTTTCTTGTCAAAAAAAGAGAAAATAATACAAGTAGAATTGAAAACATATCTAAAAACTTACTAACCCTTCTTAAATTTGTTGGAAGAATCATCTTATATTGGTTCTCAACCTTTTTGGAGGAATATTTTTTTATTTTCAACTATTTCCCAAATTTATAAATTATCATCCATGGGATGTTTAATTACATACCTACAAGCCAATGTTGTCTTCTCTAAAGGGAAAAAATATTCTATCATAGCAGTTGATGGAGTCCAATTAACTTGAACTAAGGTCATGGGAGTAGTTATCTCAACCTCTACTAGGGAAAATAATTTGTTCATTGAAGAAAAGACCTAAGAAGAAACATTAGTTTTAATTTCAATTGTAGACACCTAAAATTCACATATCTAAATTAATTAATTAATTTCATCCACAATACACCCCACTAATTAAATCCACATTACTAATTATCTAAATTAAATCCATTATAACCTCATTATTAAATTTAAATTAAATTAATTCATTTTCATCTCATTATTAAATTAAATTATTTCACATGCATCCAATTTAATCCCTCTAAAATCAAAATAAAAAGATCCACATCACCTATCCACAATAATTAAGTTAAATTAGATTAAAATAGAAAAATCCCCCTGAACACATGAACCAATATCGCAAATGAATATCTATCATCCATCCATCATTTAATCTCAATCATTCACCTCCCCACTCAAGAACATATAAATCAAGTTTTCATTTGATCATCATAAAGAGCATAAATGCCACAACCCTCTCATTATGTTAGAAAATAATAATAATTTAACAATAATAAAGTAGATTCTAAAATAATCTCAAGGAAATTATATTGAGGAATTTAATATAGTCTACATTTTGGAATGTGGTGGAAGAAATGGGGAGAGTGGAGGCTAAAAATATTTAATGAAAATGGGAGTGGGCATTAAAGGGAAGTTAAGGATATTTACATGATATAAAGAAAGGTAGTTTTATCACTTTATATGGCATGTCAAAGGTTGGGAAAAGAAGTATTATGTTCGAAAATTGATTTCACTAACAAATGAAGCATTTCTCAACATGTGCCTTAGAATAAACTTAATTTGCAACCAATATTTTCTTGTAAACTCTATTCATTATTTTATCATTAGCATTATTGACAACACCACATAATTTATGTTGGGGTAATTAGGATAATCACTTAAAAATTAATTAATCTTTAATGAAATATTAAGTTCATTATTACTTTAATTAATTAAGCTAAATTTAGGAGTGTTTTTTTATTATTAGATTGAGCTAAATATAGGTCTAGTTGTCTCATTGCATGAGATTAAGATACTTGTTACAATCTAATGCAATCGTCGTCTAGGGTTTTATTGTTTATTCTTTTATAAGCATTCATTGTTCATTTCAATAATTCATTTAGAATCAATTTATATTAATACATTGCACATATCAGTTGCTTTTCTAGATTCAATCTATTTCCTCTCATGGTTGCATAGCATAATCATTGCTTTGTTCTCTCGTACATGATATATGTTTTGGTTGGTGATGATCATTGGGAGTTGTGGGGGTTCAACAATCAACTCCAACAATTTATGCATAATCTTGACATAATTAAATTATCATGGTTTTCATGAGTTTTATTTATGTGAATATATGTGTAAATACCTAAAATTGACAAATTATAATTACCCAACTATTTTCTCTATAATTGATTGAATACAACCCAAATTATTTAATTAATTATCCCATTGCCATTCTCTTATTAATTAAAGAATACTTTATTATTTAATTAATAAAACTAGTATTCATCACTATTCACCTACACGTATTTCTAGCATAAATCATTAAATCACCTTCCTTCTATAGTTTACATTTGGTAAATAAATTCAATTATTTATTCACTTAAGTTCTCTATCCATTTCCCAAAAAAAAAAAAAAATATTTTACGTATTTAATTTATATATTTTCCTCCACTTTTTATTAAGTGGGCTAATCTACTTGACCCCTTAATCCCCAATTTGCATAACCTAATCCTATTCAACTCCCCTCACATCCTCCAATGTGTACAAAGGCGCAGACCTTTGTACATGTGACACGACCTTGGTATCACATCACATGGGTCAACTCCTTGCCCATACCCCCAATCCAATTTTAAATTCCCTCAAGGGTGCTCCCAAGTACCCTTCCAATCTTGTCCATCCAATTCTTCAAAGGAGAAACTCCACCATCGATTCTCCCCTTAATCCCTCTCATTTCATCTCTTCTAGCCACATGAGGACACTTTTCCTCCTCTCATCTCCTCATGGCTCTCAATCGATATGGGCCATTGATCTCATCTTTTAATCCTAGCCATTCATTCCTTGAGAAAAAAATCTATAAATTGGCCTCAAACTAAACTATTTTCATTAATCAATCTCACATGAAACCTTATGTTGTTGGCATGAGCACTCACATCCAACTGGATCCATGAGCACAACCACAATTTCTTGGTGCAACAGGGGTTTGTTTTGGTAAACTATTTATGTTTTATTAATGTTTGCTAACTATTATGCTTAGTATCACTTTAGTTTACTCTATTTAGGCTCAAAATTCATGCATACCTCTTTGACATGATTGGTGGGACACACATCCTTTTTACTACTACATATAATTTATATTTTCCTAAAAAATTCTCGTGCAACTCACAGTTAGGTGGTCTTGTTCCTAGTGGGGTGGCCCTATCATCAGAGTGTTGGGAGTCAAATTTCATTAATCTAACTTTATTTCTCCTACATATGTTTTATAAAAGTTACTCTTTATTTTTTGATAAAACTTGATTTTGTAAGCCTATATGCTATCCAAACCACCTTTTTGCACCAAAAGAATATTTTTTTATTGATCAAACTTCATTTTTGTGTAGGTAATTTTTTTAGGAAGCCTTGTTCATAGTGGGGTAGTTTTTTCATTATTTAGGTAACCTTGTGACCTTTTTGGATGGCCTATAAAAAAGGTAAAAAAATTCAATCTTTAATTTTGACATTTCTACCCATGGTGTGGCATTTATGCTTTGTGCTTAGGTAGATCTATTTCTTATAAATTTCTTGTAGATTTGATATCTTTGGGAGACTAACATATTAAAATTTTCCTAGCTTTAGTTTTTACCTTGGAATTTATCTTGTAGATTACATGCTAGTCAAAGAACGAAGTGGGAAACTATTAACATTTATTTTGCAGCCCCACTAGTCAAAGCTATCATTTTTCACTAATCTTAGTTACACTTTATTAAATTAGGGGTCAATAAACCTTGTATGACATGTTTGAGGTCATTTCATGGTGTATTCTCTCTCCTCACACCATTTGGTGATCTTGGAGATCAAAAATCATGATTTGATATAAGTCTTGTTGTGTTAATCCCAAAAGCACTAGCCATGTGTCTACTCTCTCCTCATGCCTTGAGTGATCTAGGAGATAAAAAGCATCTAGTGACTTTTTTTCCATTAGGAGGTCTGCTTGGAAATTTCACAACCACAAGGAATTACATCAACCACATGAACTGATGGGGTATTAAAAGGGAGATAATGAAAGTTGTACCCCAATCTAGTCATGTCATATCTAGCAAAGTCTTGATTTTAGGTGATTCCATGACTAGTGGTGCGAGGTTGGTTAGATATTTCTAGTGAAATTTATCAATCCATGTTTTTGATGGGCTAGTATTCATGGATGTGCCTCACATACCTTTGTGGTATTTTGAGGGTGCACTAGTTAGCCTTGTGTAGCTTAGGCTAAGACCTTTCGAGTTGGTAGTGAATTTTCCAATTATATGGCTTTGTCTTTGCCTCTATCTAAAATTGTAAAAATGTCATCATTCTTGCTAGGTTTTAGCAAAATCTTGCTTTTCTTATGTGTTGTGGTCTAAAAAACCTAAAGTACCCTAGCTATGCCTTGTAATTTTTATCTATTTTATCATTGTCTAGCTTAATTGGTACCTAATTCCCTAAGTTGTTTTTTGAAGCCCCTTTATAATGTGAAGGTTATTAGCCCCTTTACCTTTACCTACAATTTACCTAGTCATATTAACATGTGCATTTGTAGAGACTTCAGTAAACTCATGCTTATAACCTCTAGTGATCCCACTACTTGCCATCTATCATGATTTTATTAATTTCTGTGAGCCCATAGATAATATTTTATTAAGAAAAATAATGTTCATGGAACCATGGAAAGGGTAACACTCGTCCCCATTTCTATTGGTTTCCACCTGTCCATGAAAGGTAAAGCACTAAAGACAAAAGATAGTTGTGAAATTGTGGAAAGTATGACATGTGGAATGTTCTTCTCATAGTTACATGATTCCATGGGTTGATTAAAGAAGGGCTCAAAACCTAAGGCACTATAGAGTGGTCAACACTTGGCAACATTTCATATTATTCTATAAGTCTATGGGATATCCAATCTAGACCATATTCTTGAGTGTCTAGAAGAGGAAAAATGAGACACTTGGACCATTTTTAATGATTCCATTAAGATTCTCAAAATGGGTTAGGTTCTTGAGTAGTGAAATGGAAACAAGTGGAATGTTTCCTTAGAATTTTGTGTGTCTGAAAGCTGACATTAAGAGACCTCCATGTGGATTCCTAGCTGACATCATATGCCCTTTCGGAGGATCCTTTCCTAGGAGGCCTACTTGAATGATGTGTAAATTGGTCTGATATGGAATGCCTTTAATTGTTGATATTTCTAAAGCATGTCAAAGATTTTCAAACTGGTCAAATCAATTTGGATCATTAGAACTTTTCCTATAAATAAAATATTATTGACTCACATTCAAACCTAGTAAATTAATTACTAGATTACTTGGCTTGCATGAATGGAGAGTAATTGTAAAAGTGACTGAATCTACCTAATCTTTGTGAGGATTTTCTTCATTTATATTAAAATTCAATTGAGAATTGAAATCATTTTGCATTGCATCAAAATTAAAGAGTGAGTATTTAGAGTTCTAAAGCTTGTGTTATGAGTTAGGGTTTCTAGAGTATAGAAAATAAGTAATTTACTTTCTCATGTCCTTTGTTTATGAAATTCCAAAGGTTTCCTCCATCTAGGGTTTATTTTTTAATTAAAGGAACCAATAGATTGATTCAAGACTATCTAAGCCCTAGAATCTCATGCTCCAGCTTTAAGGTAAACCTTGAATTACAACTATGAGTAAATCTAGTGGCCAACCATCTTCATATAACCTTTAGATAAATATTTGATTGTGAAACTCCTGAGTTCCTCCAAGAAGGCTATCCGTGTTCATGGGCCTAGTGCTACAAGTGGTATGTTAGATAATGGAAGAGAATATTGAAATATTGAGTTCCTTGAGATTGGATGGAGTCTTTTCTACCACTGGTATAATAAGTGGGCCTCTAGGGTTCCTATTTCCAATGTCTAGGTGTATGACTAAGGGAAATTGATTGTCCCAAATTTCTTCATAAATATAGAACTCATCAGGCATATAGCCAAGAATTATGATGAAAATGTTACAATTATCTTTGTTGCTAATGGAGGAGAATTCGTAAATATTCACAAGGCTTCCATCTTTGAGGAATTTTATTTGAAGTTATCTACCAAAAAATTCATAGAATTTGATTCCTTCAAGAAAAAATACCAATAGGATAGAAGCAGGTACATGGTATTATGGTTGTTGAGGCAAAGACTAAAAGGGTTTGATAAAAGGCTTGTAAGGATTTCTTCCAATGAAACAAATCCTTTCATCTTGGAGATGTTTGAAGATTATTTCATCAAAATATATTATGTACTATTCCAAGTTCTTGGAGGAGATGCAAAAACTAAAATCCTTGTGCCATTAATGTATTTAGCAACAAACATACAAAACAAGCCCTGGTCAATAATGAGTTTGACTTTGCCACTTACATTTCCAATGGCATTGACAAAAAATTAGTGAAAATAAAATAAAACAATAAGGTAATATATTTTAGATGGCATTCATTTATATGCCACATGTTTTGTATGAGGGGATAACAAAGTGGATAAAATCACTACGATTCTACATGGAAAATGACAAAAGTAACTCTCTCCCTATTCAATGTTGGACCCATATATGGGATATGCAATGTGAGTCAGCTAATTATGTAATTTTTGAAAATTATTTTGTTAAAAGAGTGTTGACACTCATGGGAGTGAAGGAGGATAGGTTGCAAAAGGAAATCATGGATTTTCTAAGACCCAAAGATAGAGTTACTGAAATGGGTGCACAACATAATTGTGAAGATTGGTATCTCTATTAAAAATCTATGATTATAAGGGTATATGGATTCCCTATAGGACCCCATATCATGCCCAAGTATTTCCCTCTCAGACTAGAATACTTAGAGATAATTTAGCAATTAAGTGAAGATGATAAGGCCCACTTAAAGGGGAAAAAGAAAGGCTATTTTTTTCATTCTCCACAATATTTCCAAACTTCATAGTAATGAGCAAGGACTTGGAACTCATCTATTAAATGGTGGAAGCTTATAGGATGGTTCATGAAATAACAAGGCCCTTTGAACCTAAATGATTCATTAATCAAGTAAGAACAAGCATAAAGAGATCATCTTTTACAAGCCAACTCCTCTTTAGTGATGATGTGCTCAGAAACTGCCTCAATGATAAAGAATTCAATGAGAGGAGAATAAAATGGTTTCCTTTAGAAATGTAGAAGACATAAAGGCTAAAAGGCCAAAAGGATAGCAAATTATCTTGAGGCCTATGCTAAAATTAATGATCCTATTTCTAGGATCCAAATCTAGTGTTTAATAAAATTGAGAAATTGATTCGGAAGGCCCCAATAATGGAGGAGAGGGCCTTCTTACCAACCTTAAATAGATCTCTTTACTTATTCATGGGTAATCCCACAATAGTGGTTTACAATTTTTGGCCAAACTGAACACTGAATTGTTTTTTTAAACTAAATCTTCACATTTGGTCACCTATAGCAGTTAAACTATGAGGAATTTGAAGATGATGCAAACTAGAGTCTTGTCACATTTTTTCTATAGATTTTAAAAATACTTTTTTCAAAATTTTTGGAATCAAATTGCACTCTTTTTTCCATCTCCCACGAAAACTGGTTTTTTTCAAAAAACAACATTTTTTAAAAGTGATGCACACTGTATAACACATAAAATTTTTCCCTTGAAGAATAAAATTATAATTATTTCGAATTTAGATTTGTAACTCCGATATCTAGTGCTTCCACTTGGTTAGATAGTTTTTTATTGAATATTTTTTCTTTAATCAAGTTTGAAAGTCAAACCAATTACAATTCAGACATAACGCGACCGTATAACACATAACTTTTACTATATCTATCGAAATTTTTATTTTATTCTTTTGTTGGATCAAGGACTCCAATATCTGGTGCACTCATATTTTTCAATTTTTTTTTTGATAATCTTCTATTTTTCCACGTGTAGAATAGAGAGTTTCATTTTTGGTGAAAAACCTATATTTAATAAAACTTAAAAAACAAATAGATAATAAAATCAAAACATATTAAAATTAAATTCATTGGATAGCTTGTTTTGAGGGAAACCTGATACCAGTTGGGTTTTTGTAATCTCCTCCATTTTCATTCTCAAATCAAGCTTCAAAGTGCAAAATTCTGAGCAATTTTGGTGCATGAGAGGGTGGAGGTGAAAATAGGGGGATTCATTCGAACAATTGTTCGTTCGAATAAAATTCAAATGTTCGGTCAAATAGGAGTTTGAACGAAGGAATGTTCAACCGAACACCATTTACATATAATAAAAAAATGGATTTAAAGGGGGTTCGGTCGAATATGATCAACATGTTTGGTCGAACCCCCTCTATTAAATATATATTTCTTTCTTTTTCCCATTGTATTTTATAATATTTAATATTAATATAAATGTAAATTATATTTTTTTAAATTATAATATATAATATACTTAAGGGTAGGGGGTAGAGCAGTGAGGGGGGGAGTGCGAGAGAGATAAAGGGTAGGCTTTAAAGGTTAAGGGTAGTGTGAGCATGCTTTTCAAAATCTGCAAACACTAACTTCAAACAAGGGTTAGTACCTACAAATCCTTCAAAGTAAACTCCTATGAAATACATTGCAAATGCTTTCAAAAATGCAACAAATGATAATAGAAAGACTAAAGCATTATGAAAACAAAAGCAAGCTACCTATTCCATAGTTGGATTGGTGTCACATGTGCTAGTGACCCTTTCCCAACCCTTGATCAATAGCTAAGATGATGAAATGCAAATGGAGATGAAAACAAGATTATTTTTCAAACCAAGAGAGTAACCTTGCATAAAATTGTGGATCCTATGAATGAGGATTAAGCCTTCTTTTATAGATTTTGTTGATGAGAGATTGGCCAAGATGGTGAATGTGGGACTAAATATCCTCCAATGAGAAGATGACACTTGTCAAATGGTGAGTGGTCAATGGTTGTACAAGATTTGGGAAGAGTGCCCATGAGAGGGAAAATTTGAATTCAAATTTGCAATAAATTTTGAGAGGGGGACAAGAAAAACAGCAATAAATGCCATGTTTGACTTGTCATGTTGAGGGAAAATGAGGTTTTTTAATAAATCAATAAATTGATTTATATAAAAAGTGGAGATATATAGATAATGCAAGTAATGGGATTAACATTTAATCGTGGTTAGATTAAATGATGATACAGGGTTGATGGAAATTTCTGACTTGATTTAGGGGTTTAAATCAAATCAAAGGGAGATGAATGATGATATGAGATTTAATTAAATAAATGATTGATTTATTTAATCAAAGAGATGATAGGATCAAGTTTGATTTATTTGATTTAAGTTGATGGATTTTAGGAGATTGATAAATAAACTTGATTTATTTGTCGAATGGATGAATATGACCTAGTTGAA
>VDFB02174033.1:0-27190 GCA_007258455.2 Sequoia sempervirens
AGATGTTCTTGAACATGGCTTAAGGAAAGGAATGGAGGTGACTAAGGTCGAGGCGACATTGAGGTAGTTCAAAGGAAGAAAAACCTCCAAAACACTAGTTGTTGAGGAGAAAATAGGAGGGAAAAACCATAAACATGAAGGGGGGGAGGTCAAATAGAAGGAACACATGGAGGAAAGAAAGATAATGGAGTGAGGAAGAGATAATAGAGAAGAATGAAGAATATGGTAAGAGGATGACATGGGAATGTTGTGGAATGGTCAGTGCAACAAAGGAGATGGTGTTTCATTTCTTTGGCCATCTAAAATTGTAGGGGGAGGACCAAGTATTATGCACAAGGAAAGAAAAAAGACCCACAACCCTTCATAAATCTGCATATTATGCTCTATTTTGAGGGGATAAAACTAAAAGGAGGCAAAGAGAGAATGTGTGGGAGGAGAAAAAGTGCAAAGAGACCATAAAAGTAGAGTAGAAGTAGTTGAACAAATGAATTGGAAGGAGATTTCACTAGATTCTTCATGGTTTAGAGCACAAGGAGAATGCGAGTTGCAATAATGGTTGATATTCACCTTTGAAACTATTTCAATTTCCAAGGAAGTGTGGGATATTCATTAAATGGGTTCGTTGAAATATGATAGAAACTTTGAAGGAGATGCAACTAGTAGAGATAACACTAGTCTACAACCTATGTGCACGTGTTCTATTTCCCTATGTCGTGATTAAGTCTAGATCATCAAAATTGGTATGAAGTTCAATGTGTACAGGAGAAATTATGCTATTTATCCTAATCTTTGTTGCTAGTTTGCTGATTTGTTTATTTTGCAATATCTTGTAGTTCTCAAGAGGAATCACATATCTTTTATTTCTAAATGAGAAAGGGATGTGTTGTTTATGCTACTAGTTTCATTGAATACTTTGCTAAACAATTCATTTTCCCTATGCATGTAAGGTATGATGGATGACTAATAATTGTATTATTCTACTAGTGGTGGCTATGCACATGTGAATAATGGTTGTATTATTCTTTCATATGGGAATAATTCAATACTGAGCTCTGACCTAATTTATGCCAATGATATCTTTAAATAAGGAAATAGGGTTACCTTTCTAGTGACTTATAATATATAAATATATACTCACATACACACTTGATTAGTAATCAATACTTTAATGTTATATATGCTTTATTTAAGGAACATTAATATTATATATTGGATCATTATATAGGGACTACTAATGAATTATATATCATTGCTTAGTAGGGGTATAAAGTGTGCTTTATAGTTTCCTTGAATAGTATCATTTTATCATATTTATGAAAGAGATGGTCTTCATATGCTTGTACTAAATGATAACATAGATTATGTAGAGCTAAGTTGATCCTATGGACCTAGTACTAAAATATGGATGAGCCAATATACTACTTGTTTACATATATTTGACTAAACTTCTAAATCAGATGAGGATCTATTTGTTTTGAATGTAAAATATTATGCTTTTAAGTGTACTAAAACTATTTGACCCTATGCAATACTATAATATAATTGTAAAATTTGCCTCTCGATCACAACATTTTTTTTTTCAATTAGCAACAACTACCGGCTTAACCAACCAAGCATTTTCCATATAGATTAAAAGTGTTAATTTCAATAACTCGAAATTCAACATGGTGACGACAATCAACGTCACACTTACATTCTTACACTCAAAGGTGTTAATCTTATACAACTAGGGTCATTCCTAGACCTATGACCTAAGCCTCGAGGGTTCATGATGACCTTGCCTATGTATCCCCTCATGAGAATCAAAGGCATCGTAGTTCACCCCATAATGATAGAGGGAGTTCAATCTCACCTCTTGTATGAGATCTATTATCTCACCCTTAACCCATAACTATTAATTTAGAATAGGTAAGCCATCAACATAGTGAATTGTAATATAATGACAATAATCTTGCCATCAAGTGTTGGGTCTATACCAAACATTATCAAGCATTAGTGTACAAATATACACAATATTCACAAGGGGCATATCATACCATAATCCCAAAGATCATACACAATGGTCGTCATGAGAATACCCCCATAATCACAAGTTGATTAGCTCATTCCTTGAATATAAATTTTAGTAATGATTGGATCATGCCTACGGATCATAGAATTACCACCCGATTGGTAGATCATACACAAATAACAAGTGCAACATTAGATCATACATGAATCCTACCAAAGTACTTGATTAACCGGATCAGCGAATAAATCCACAAATACAATGATAATTAGCTCATATGCACATCACAAGTACACCAATTATTATCTCATTCGCATGTCATAATTACCTTAGTGACTGGCTCCAAAATATATCACAAATACACAGTGACAAACTCTAACTATACATCACAAATGCACAATAGCGAGCTCCAACATACATCACAAATACATAGTGGTGAGCCCCAACATACATCACATCCACACTAGCTAGTTAACACAACACACTGGCTAACACATCATAATGGCTAACACATGTCCATAATGCATCCTAGATAGAAATAATATTGATGCATTGTGCACTACATGGTGGGTCCATCCTTTCCACTGGTCTTCTGCACCATTAGAAAAATGGGAAGAAGATTAAGTGCATCCCGTACTACATCGTGGGTCTGTCCTCAACCCCACAAGGATAAGTATGTAGTCTAACAACTAAGAAGGGGATTGAGTGCATCTCATACTATGTCAGGGCTTTGTGCACCATCCCAAGGGCTCCCCAAGTAGTGAACCTACCAAACTTGATGGATTCTGACTTCAATCACCTATAGGCCACCAGCAACAAGTCTATTTGGACCCAAGAAGAAGTAGCTCCCAACATATACCGCCTTGTGACCTTAGTGATATTGTCAGCTATCCTCTTCGCAATCCCGGGTAACACTTGGCATCAATCACTTCTGTGCTTACCAATGACAACCAGTGAACCCTCTTAATACACAGTTAGCCCCAGATTACCATTACCTGCATGGATGGGTCCCTACCCATGCAACCTCTACGACCATATCATAACTAAGGTAGGCCACTACCTTCACCTCCATGATCCAGGTGAATGCAGACTAATCCCTACCAGTAGCCTAAACATCGGTCATTAGCATGGTCCAATGACTGTCTGTCACTGCTCAAATATCTTGGAGGTTCACTCTTGGGTGGGTCATACATAACATTAATCACAATCAACTGATACACAGGCCTATACATAAAGACATCTACATATGCACTTAGTTTCAACAACACATACAATTTACATGGAACCAACACGAGATAGACTTTACACATATTCAAATATTGATTATAGGGTTGTTAAATCCATTTAAATTAGTATTCATAGGCACATTATGTATTAAATATAAGTTATTAAGTGACCTTAACTTGATCATACCCATTTGGTACCCATTCAATCTCAAACCAGAGCTTACAGAGGAGAAAATACAAAACCATCTAGGAACAACCCCAACCCTTGGAGGTATTCCCCCTAAACCCTCCCCCTATGAACTTGAGGTTGCAAAGGCATCCTTGGCCCAAGGACCGCCTATGTTCCCACTTCCAAATGGGTCAAAGTCACACGTAGTTCTCCTTACAAGGTCTCTCGTAGGACCTACACACAAGTTCCAATAACAAAGGTTGTGTTTCCCTTCATCTAATAATAGTTGATAGTAGTTAAGAGTTATAGGTTAGTTCACTATTTGAAAACCATACAATAACATTTCCCTTAAAGTTAGCAATGTCTTTAATCAAACTCTATCCATCATTATTCATAAACCCACTTGAACATCCCAAGGTTTTTTTTATCAACATAGGGGCTAAGATTATTACTCAACCTAAAATTACCTCAACTCATGCAACCCATTAGGTTAAACAAATAGTTAGACTAGTTCTTTATACCCTATACATATTTTCCAAGGGTATAATACTAATGTTATCGATGACCAATATAAATAATTGTTATCATATAAGGCCTTTACCTCATTACCCAAATTCCATCCTAGAGCCATATAACATGTTATTATATTAATTAGGGGGAATAAAACAACATTAAAGGACCTTATTACACCTATTTCTTTTGCAATAGAATTTCTCAAATGGTCACATAATATCCTTTTGAACCTTGAAATACAAAACACATTAGTTATAAACTTGCTTTAAACATGATCAATGATGGATCATACTTACAACAACTAATAACACAATAATGAGATGATTATCATATGTCAATGCACACTTGGTAATATGAATAGTAGTAACACTTTTACATCTATCGTATGCCTAATAGATCTCAAAGGCAATAGGTCATATGATTAAGTACTATATATATAAATATATAGGTGTTAGCATACAATTTTATCTAGGTTTGGAGCAATATTGTGCTTACAAGTGGTATTAGGACATAATAACCCGACCACAATAACCCAGGACACAACAACCTTGTCATAATAACCCAAGGAAAAAACAACCCAGGGTCATAATAACCCATGGACAAAATTACCCGTGGTCAAAATGACCCATGGATAGAATAACCCATGTAATTTTATAAATTTTGTTTTCCTTTCTCTATATTCTTACGGGGATATTTTGTCCATGGGTCATTTTGACCCTAGGTTATTTTGTCCTTGGGTTATTGTGACTAGGTTATTTTGTCTAGGGTTATTTTGGTTGGGTTATTATGTCCTATAACCCTTACAAGTCAGTGTCAAGGCTTATGGTCACTTACTAACTTAATATCGCTAGAGACAACTTAAGGTTCCATTAATAAGGAGATTAGATATATTTTGACTTCTAGAGCTTCAACAAATTTTAGGTTGTCAAACCATGACAATGGACTTATCTACATCCATATAAAAAGGGTGATGATATTTAAACTCATGCTCCTATCATGACAAGGATATCCAATGTGTCTTGCACACATGATTACTAGTTTAGTATTTTTTTTGTGCACATTATTGATTAAATATGGGCCTTAATCCTTTATTACCATTCATGTTAAGGCTCGTACATGAGGCCAAAGTAAGTAAAGCAGGACCTTTTTATTTATATTCACCACATGCAACATTAAAAGTTTAAGGAACATAATTTTATAGTAAAAAATAAACCACAACACTATCATGTATATCAAGATAATTTTATAACCAATATAAGAGCAAGTTTATCAGATGAATAATGATTTGTACATATTTAATAAGATAATTTTTCCATCCCAAAATCCAAATGGATTGATCAAGATTAATTTTATCATCTTCATGCATTATTTTTTTTCATTTTACTAATATTGATAAACCATATATTTTGGTGCATTATAATGGCATTCTCATTATCATCTTAAACAATCTTGCAACAAACAAAAGTATGTATATGCCTTCTTGAGTGAAATGACTTTAAATCACACAATTCAACTAAGTACTCAATGAACTACATATTTCCGCTCACATAAACTCTCAAAAATCCCTTATAATGACAATATCTATTGGTAGACAGGGAGCTTAAACTTTTAGCAAAATGTTAAATATATGTTGAACATACCTGAAATTATCTAGTATTTCATAGAAGAAAACCCACATATATAAATATATTGATCGCTCTAGGATTAAGAATGATGATTGCACTTGTTTGGATCTCATACATTTATGGTTTAAATATTAAGCTTATAAATATTGGAAACATCCATTCTTTTTCATTAATAATATTTATAATTATTTGCACAATAGCAACTCTTATGATAAAATATCACATTTCAACTAGAAACATGAAGGAGAAAACAATGAGCAAATACTAAACAAAGAAAGAAATAACTCATCTATAATTGATGGGTGGTTGACCCTGCTTCTATTTTAGTGAACTAGAACTCTTGCTCATCCTCCTCTTGTCCTGGCTTCTTTCCCATCTCATATGCCTTACTCGAGTTCTTCAAGTAAAATACAATTATACTCTCTGATAAAGTCATGCCCTAGCTACATACACCCATCCCACTTACCAAATCCTTAGTCGACTTCTTCTGCCCTACATCTAATTGTCCTTTCCATCCTTGCGCTATTTTTCCTCTCTCTACCAAAATTCCTCTATTCTACACATTGCAGGATATTCATATTCTATTAAAGAAATCTCACATCAACACTTGCAAGAGAAATATAGGAAATAAATTCCAAATATGGCTTCACACTTGCCAATAGCTCCTACTCGAAAGTTTCTATAGCCTTTTCAACAAATCTTTTTTTCCCTTTTTGTCTTTGACAAATTTTTCCCCACCTTCTCTCTACCCTTTTCTCCCACACAATTTGGCTCCATCTGAAACAAACTTGGACAAGATTTAAAAGGAGAGGATCGAATCTCTCTTTCCCTGTATACCCATGCCTTGCTTTCTCTCTAGCAACTTCATCTTCCTCACACATTCCACTCTCTGTTGCTTGCATTTTTTCTCCTCCTTCGGCCTCTTCCGCTCATGTCTCCTCCAAAATGTCAAGTGAATGGATTGAGAAGAGGGACCGTCGTGGTGGTTTTCAATATCTGTCAGGTGCCTCTTTTCTCCATAGCTTGAAGTCTTCACTACCAAAATAAGGGAGGCCATACCTATTAATTACACTACCCTTCTTCCCGGCTACACCATTCTCATTGAGTAGTATTTATCTCCCACATTTAATTCACTATCCTCCTCACATTTTTTCCCCAATGCGTCCCTTCACGTGTATGTTCGAGGGAAATAGTGGGGGTGCCATGTTGATAGGGAGAGGGCCCAATAGTCTTGGGGTCAATAGTGTCGTGAAATATAATACCCAATAGTGGTTTATATAATGTCAAAATGGTTGTGATTTGACTACCCATAATTAAACAAAGATGTATGCTTTACTAGATCTAAAAAGCAACCAATCATGTGATACCACATCGGTAGCTCAACTACTCATGATGTAATGCGAGGGTGGTCTCACTATTTTTTGGGACCTTTTTGGACACCTTGACAAAAAACATGTTGATGTGGCATCATATTTGATGATGTGGCCCTGAAACCTTAGTTATAAGCAGAGAACTTACCAAGTAAGCTGCTGTAAAAATTGGGAATGATTTGAAATTTATTAGGATATTAATTAGAAGTAGCCAGTTAGAGTTGCCGCGACCTAAGACCCTCTCCCTAAATTGATGCTCTCTTCCACTCACTTCTTGCCTTATATTTTTACTTTCTTTTTTCAACTAAACTGTCCAGCATGGATGTCGCTGGTCAAGGATGTGAAATTCTTCCCCCATTAGGATAAGTCATCTCAGCTTATCAGGGTTGCATTGGTTAATTTCTTCAAATTCTTGGGGTTACTAGCCATTTAAATGCTTTTGAGACCCTTATTCTTGCCTCCCAAGTGGTTTCCTTTTCCCTAATTTTGATCAATTTGAAATAATTTTTATAAGATTCTAGAGGGTGCATATTAGAAATATATCCTCAAGTAAGCATTTTGATTATTTCAATCCACCATTTTGAATTTACAGGTTGATATTTCTTAAGAGAGGTCAAAATTATACCATCAAGTACACATATTTACTAGTTAACCCATGCAAGGTACCAAAATACTATGCATCAAGACCACTCTTTACAATCAAGCACACCACTATTTTTAATTTACTTTTGAATATGCCATGAAACTTTCCACATGACAAGGGGGAAAAATCAAATCTAACTAGTGAGTTAGGGGAGCAATCATCAAATGCCTTAACCTTCCGCTACACACTCTGATTTTCATTTGCAATTTGTATATCAAAATTCCCTTTTGTAGCCATTTAGGTTTCACTTTTGGTTAGGTCTAGCCATCCATTCTTAGGAGCTTAAAAGTCCATTTAAGATATTCAAAATAATTATGTACATATCAAGTGATCAATTTAGTTATGGTTTGTTGGTAGTGTAAGACAACATACTTAAGCTAGATTCAAGTGAGCTTCATAGGTCTAGCGTTCAAACTCGGTTGCTCTAATACCAATGCAAAATCCACCCCTCGAGCACAACATTTTTTTTTCAATTAGAAAAAACTACCAACTTAACCAACCAAGCATTTTCCATATAGATTAGAAGTGTTAATTTCAATAACTCAACATTCAGCATGGTGATGATAATCAACGTCACACATATTCTTACACTAAGGTGTTAAGCTCATACAATTAGGGTTATTCCTAGACCTATGACCTAAGCCTCAACAATTCATGATGACCCTACCTACATATCCCCTCGTGGGAACCAGAGGCATCATAGTTCGCCCCACAATGATAGAGGGAGTTCAATCTCACCTCTTGTATGATATTTATTATCTCACCCTTAACCCATAACTATTAATTTAGAACAGGTAAGCTATCAACATAGTCAATTATAATATAATGATAATAATCTTGCCATCAAGTGTTGGGTCCATACCAAACATTACCAAACATTAGTGTACAAACATTTACAATATTCACAAGGGCCATATCATACCATAATCCCAAAGAGCATACACAATGGCCATCATGAGAATACCCCCATAATCACAAGTTGATTGAACTCATTCCATGATGTAAATTACAACAATGACTAAATCATAGATCATAAGTGCTACAGTGACTGGATCATACACAAATCACAAGTGCAAAAATGACTAGATCATACACAAATCACAAGTATAACAATGTCTGGGTCATACACAAATCACAAGCACAACAATGATTAGCTCATATGTACATAACAAGTACAACAATTATTATCTCATTTGCATGTCACAATTACCTTAGTGATTGGCTCCAACATATATCGCAAATACATAGTGACAAACTCTAACTATATATAAAAAATGCACAATAACGATCTCCAACATACATCACAAATACATAGTGACGAGCCCCAACATACATCACATCCACACTAGCTGGTTAACACAACACACTAGCTAACACATCACAATGGCTAACACATGTCTATAGTAAATCCTAGATAGAAAGAATATCGGTGCATTGTGCACTACACCGTGGGTCCATCCTTTCCACTAGTTTTCTGGACCATTGGACAAATGGGAAGAGGATTTGGTGCATCCCATACTACACTGCGGGTTCGTCCTCAACCCCACAAGGCTAAGTATATAGTCTAACAATTGGGAAGGGGATTCAGTGCATTCCATACTACACCATAGGTCCGTCCACCATCCCAAGGGTTCCCCAAGTAGTGAACCTCCCAAACCCGGTGGATTCCAACTTCAATCGCCTATAGGCCACCAACAACAAGTCTGTCCACCTAGGAAGAAGTAGCTCAATATACCACCTTGTGACCTTAGTGATATTGTTAGCTATCTTTTTCACAATCTCGGCTAATAATTGGCATTGGTCACTTCTGTGCTTACCAGTGACAGCCAGTGAACCCTCTTAATACGCGATTAGCCCTAGATTACCGTTACCCACATGGATGGGTCCTACCCGTGCAATTACTACAACCGTATCATAACTAAGGTAGGCTGCTACCTTCACCTCCGTGAAATAGATAAATGCAGAGTAATCCCTAGCAGTAGCCCAGACATCACTCATTGACACAGTCCAATGACTGTCTATCACTGCTCAAATATCCTAGAGGTTCACTCTTGGGCGGGTCATACATAACATGAATCACAATCACAATCACAATCACAATCAACAAATACATAGGCCTATACATAAAGACCTCTAGATATGGACTTAGTTTCAACAAAACATACAATTTACATGCAACCAACACGAGATGGACTTTACACATATTCAAATATTGATTATAGGGTTGTTAAATCCATTTAAATTAGTATTCATAGGCACGTTATGTATTAAATATAAGTTATTAAGTGACCTTAACTTGATCATACCCATTTGGTACCCATTCAATCTCAAACCAGAGCTTACGGAGGAGGAAAGACAAAACCATCTAGGAACAACCCCAACCCTTGGAGTTATCCCCCCTAAACCCTCCCCCTACGAACTTGAGGTCACAAAGGCATCCTTCACCCAAGGAGCGCCTACATTCTTGCTTTCAAATGGATCAAAGTCACACGTAGTTCTCCTTACAAGGTCTCATGTAGGACCTACACACAAGTTCCAATAACAAAGGTTGTGTTTCCCTTCATCTCATAATAGTTGATAGTAGTTAAGAGTTATAGGTCAGTTCACCATTTGGCAACCATACAATATCATTTCCCTTAAATATAGCAATGTATTTAATCAAACTCTATCCAACATTATTCATAAACCCACTTGAACATCCCAAGGTTTGTCTTATCAACACAGGGGCTAAGATCGTTACTCAACATAAAATTACCTCAGCTCACACAACCCATTAGGTTAAACAAACAGTTATACTAGTTCTTTATACCCTATACATATTTTCCAAGGGTATACAATACTAATGTTATCGATGCCCAATATAAATGATTGTTATCATATAAGGCATTTACCTCATTACCCAAATTCCATCCTAGAGCCATATAACATGTTATTATATTAATTAGGGGGAATAAAACGAGATTAAAGGACCTTATTACACCTATTTATTTTTCAATTATAGAATTTCTCAAATGGTCATATAATATCCTTTTGAACCTTGAAATACAAAACACATTAGTTATAAAATTGCTTTAAACATAATCAATGATGGTATCATACTTATGACAACTAGTAACACAATAATGGGATGATTATCATATGTCAATGCTCACTCAGTAATATGATTAGTAGTAACACTTTTAAATCTACTGTATGTCTAATAGATCTCGAAGGCAATAGGTCATATGATTCAGTACTATATATACACATAATCACATTTTACTTAGCTCATTCACTGTACAAGTACACCAATGATTGGATTATACACATATCATAAGTGCCACAATGACTAGATCATACATAGACCGCAAGTGCAAAATATTGTTCTTACAAGTCAGTGTATATATATAGAAATTGTTCTTACAAGTTAGTGTGATGGCTTATGGTCACTTACTAACTTAATATCACTAGAGACAACTCAAGGTTCCATTAATAAGGAGAATAGATATATTTTGACTTCTACAGCTTCAACAAATTTTAGGTTGTCAAACCATGAAAATGGACTTATCTATATCCATTCAAAAGGGGTGATGATATTTAAACTAATTCTCCTATCATGACAAGGATATACAATGTGTCTTGCACGCATGATTACTAGTTTAGTATTTTGTTTGTACAATCTATTGATTAAATATGGGCCTTAATCCTTTATTATCATTCATGTTAAGGCTTGTACATGAGTCCAAAGTAAGGTGGGACCTTTTTATTTATATTCACCGCATGTAACATTAAAAGTTTAAGGAACATAATTTTATAGTAAAAAATAGACCACAACACTATCAGGTATATTTAGATAATTTTATAACCAATATAAGAACAAGTTTATTGGTTGAATAATGATTTGTGCATATTTAATAAGATAATTCGTCCATCCCAAAATCCAAATGGATTGATCAAGATTAATTTTATCATCTTAATGCATTTTTTTTTTCATTTTACTAATATTGATAAACCATATGTTTTGGAGCATTATAATGGCATTCTCATTATCATCTTAAACAATCTTGCAACAAACAAAAATATTTATATGCCTTCTTGAGTGAAATGACTTTAAATCACACAATTCATCTAAATACTCACATAAATTCTCAAAAATCCCTTATAATGACAATATCTATTGGTAGACAGGGAGCTTAAACTTTTAGCAAAATGTTAAATATATGTTGAACATACCCGAAATTATCTAGTATGTCATAGAAGAAAACCCACATATATATAAATATATTGATCGCTCTAGGATTAAGAATGATGATTTCACTTGTTTGGATCACATACATTTATGGTTTAAATCTTAAGCTTATAAGTATTGGAAACATCCATTCTTTTTCATTAATAATATTTATAATTATTTGCACAATAGCAACTCTTATGATAAAATATCACATTTAACCTAGAAACGTGAAGGAGAAAACAGTGAGCAAATACTAAACACAGAAAGAATAACTCATCTATAATTGATGGGTGGTTGAACCTGCTTCTTTTTTAGTGAACTAGAACTCTTGCCCATCTTCCTCTCGTCCTGGCTTCTTTCCCATCTCCTATGCCTTACTCGAGTTCTTCAGGTCAAATACAATTATACTCTATGATAAAGTCATGCCATAGCTCCATACACCCATCCTACGTACCAAATCCTTAGTCAACTTCTTTCCCCCTGCATCTAATTGTCCTTTCCATCCTTGCCCTACTTTTCCTCTCTCTCCACCAAAATGCCTCTATTCTACACATTGCAAGATATTCATATCCTATTCAAGAAATCTCACATCAACACTGGCAAGGGCGATATGGGAAATAGATGCCGAATATGGCTTCACACTTGCCAATAGGTCCTGATCGAAAGTTTTTGAAACCTTTTCAATAGATCTTTCTTTTCTTTTTTGTCTTTGACAAATTTTGCCCCACCTTCTCTTTGCCCTTTTCTCCCACACAATTTGGCTCCTTCTGAAACAAACTTGGATAGGATTTAAAAGGAGACGATCGAACCTCTGTTTCCCTGCATACCCATGCCTTGCATTCTCTCCAGCGGCTTCATCTTCCTCATGCATTCCACTCTCTGTTGCTTGCATTTTTTCTCCTCCTCCAGCCTCTTCTGCTCATGTCTCCTCCAAAATGTCAAGGGAATGGCTTGAGTAGGGGGGGTCGTGGTGGTTTTCAATGTCTATCAGGTGCCTCTTTTCCCCATAGCTTGAAGTCTTCGTTACCAAAATAAGGGAGGCCATACCTATTAACTACACTGCCCTTCTTTATGGCTACACCATTCTCGTTCAGTAGTATTTGTCTCCTGCATTTAATTCGCTATCCTCCTTACATTTTTCCCCTGACGCGTTCCTTCACGTAGGCTGGTTGGAAGCGGAGTAGTGGGGGACCGGGGAATACCATGCTACAAATCGATAGTCTCTCTTCCACTCGCTTCTTGCCTTATTTTATTACTTTTTTTTTTCACCTATACTATCTAGCATGGATGTTGATGGTCAGGGATGTGACAATAATATGATTATGATACTCAACATCATTAAGCTATATTGTGGTGGGACCTCACTTGGACCCATGTCAATGCTTCTTTCTTTATCAATGAATGATAATGATATTTGACTACTACTTTAAATGGACATATGTACTTTATTAATTTTTGATTCTTAAATAGAATTAAGATTATCGAGCAACCTCATGCCTAGGTATGCTTGGATCTCCATATTTGAAATTTAAAGCTTTTTAAGTTTAAATAATTTTGTATAGCTTTATTGAGGCATAACCTGTTCTAATGGGATTGATATAAAAAAGTAAAAGGCTCATGATGCTTGATCATATTAGAAGAATATTGTTTGGATTCATAGTGGGGCTTCACATAATGGTTACATTGTGAGTAGGTCTTAAGTATTACTACCCTTACTATTATTAAATATATTCTAATTGTGATATCTATTATATTGGGTTATACTCATATAATTTGGAAGTTAAGGGATTTCTTATTGGTAGAATATAGAGGTTTAAGACATCAAGAACCAATACACATGTGAAATAACATTGTAGGTCATCACATGTGAAGTTTCTCAACAAGATCAAATTCTTTACCACTACGATATGGGACATTAGGTGCGGGTGGGAGGTATGGTTGAGGCAATTTGGGATGGAATTTTGTGTTTGTTTTGGTTGCTTATTGTTGCTAGCGTTATATGTGTGAGCTATAGTATGATAACTTGGTTTCTATGACACATGATTACTAGTAAGTTATATTGCAAAGTTTAAGATAACACTTGGAGGTTTAGGGGGTCCTATTTAATGAGAGGTGACTTAGGAGGTCCAATAGTTAGGGGACTTTTAGGTGGTCCAACAATTAGAGGATTCTTGGGAGGTCCACAAGGATTTTGAGGAGGTCGAATAACTAGAGGACTCTTAGGAGTTCCAAAATGAGTTTGAGGAGGTCCAATAATCAAAGGACATCTAATAGTCACTTGTGCATTCATAGCCTCAACTGATTTGAGTTCTTGTTGATCTTCTATTGAGGAGGGAGCTGATGTGACCTTAGCATCTTCATCTATGTAATCCCTCTTACTATGTTTTAAAAGAAATGTATCAATGATGTTATCCTCTTGCCCAATAATATATTCCCAAATAGGAGAGGTAGGGGGAGAGAAACTAATAAGATTCTAATGATGATCAATGATTGGATCTTCTAACACCAAGGTACCTTCGTCACAAGAAGGTGAGGTATCAGGAGAAGAAGAACTATGATTGTCTTGAATGTCTATTATTGTATCCTCTTGCACCAAAACATTCTCACAAGTGAGAGATATATTGGGAGATGAATGAAGACTAGGAAAAGTTATATTAAGAAATGTGTCAATGATTTCATTCTCTTGTGCCAAGATACTCTCATAATTAGGAGAGATTTTGAGAGAATGACTAATGATTTCAGTTTTCTTCCTTAGATTGTGTTCATAATTAGGGAAATTACAATCATGAAAGTCATGCATTACTCTATGAAAACCACATATTCAAAAAGGAAACATGTTGCTACTTTCCTTATGGATGAAATGCTGAAACTTAGACATTTCAATAAATAGTATAAAAAAACAGACACTAGATCTAGATAAAAGACACTAAGAGAGTTTTGTCACACAAATCTAGGCTCAAAATGGTAGGATAGAGGTGCCTAGGGCACCTATGTCCTAGGCAGGGTTTTACAAAACTACAAGCGTGCCTATCTATTGTGTTGTTTAAGGTTTATGCGAGTGGTTGCAGACAAGTAAAATAGTGAGTTATTTTCCATATTTTACAAATTTTAGGATTGTGAATTGAAGAATGTAAACATGTAAGAATATAGAAAGTAAATGACAATGTTGAATTATAGAAACAAAATTCAAATAGTAGAATGCAACAGAGAACACATAGACAGAGATATGATGCAAAATTTAGGCACAAAATGCAAGACAGAGGCACCTAGGGTTCTTATGTCCTAGAAAAGGTGTCTAGAAATTTAAAGTTTGAGTGTGTTGGATACTATTTAATGTTCCCAAATCTATGTGTAAATAACTTTGAAAGTAAATATTTTTCCAGATTTCAGTGATTTTATGACTATGTAAATGACAAATGAAAGAATGCAAATGCATGAATGATGAATAAAAAATTTTGAATGCAATTTTTAGATCTAGGATGAACTAATTGACTGATATGAAGATGCAAGATTATGAAAATGATGATTTGATGCAATCTTGAAACAAAGTATGTAATCTTTCACTTTTTAACATTATGCAAGACACCTAAATGGATGCAAATAACACCATTTTTTCAGGTTTAGATGACCTAATGCAACTGATACATGCAATTTTATATGTAGATCTAAGCTAAAATGAATGAAACAAACCCTATGAATGTAGTATGAATGTCTTGTTTTGGATTTTAATTATTTCTTATGACAAAAAAAAGATGAGAAATGCAACAAAATGATATGTAGAATCTAAATCTAAGGTGAATTTTTAGAAGGTATATAATGTTAACAAGTCAATTTCACCAAAATGAAACAAAAGGAAAATGGAAACCTGTAGAGATTTGACACCTTTTCCAATATGTTTCAAAGGATTATGGGATGGATGAATGCAAGGATGAAATGGAGGTTGATAGGTTTGGACAAGGTATGAGATTGACTTACAACTTGAAAGGTAAGTCAACCTGTCTTGGACCAAATTTGGAAATGACCTAATTATGAAGTGCAATAATCTAATAGTCCTAATGATGTAAATCATCACTTTTATGCAAAAATAATAGATCTATAATATCACAAAGGAAATCAGACACTAGAAATAGAAAGGTGAGGATATTGTACACCTATGGTATAAATTTTAGTAGAAATTATTGAGACGTCAGTGCTAGGGGCACCACTATCCTTCTAGGTCTTTTTTGGATCTATTTTCTCAATCCTCTGAAGTTGGATCTATACTTTTGTTTCCCACTTGCAAACTATCTAGATCACTTCTAGATATTTTTGTAATTTTCATGGGTTTCCAAGGACTAGGGTTTTGAATGCAACAATAAAAAATTGTCTTCAAACTTCCTTTGATCCTCTTTAACTTGTAACCCGCACATACACAAAGAGGGAAAATGTTGTGCCATTTTAGAGTCTTGCTTCAATCAAACCGCATGTTAGTGTTTCCACTTCCACAATGACAATGGCAATAATATAGCGATAAAGGAAAGGAAGGAAATAATGAATGAACCAATTGTTATAACTCACCACTCTTCAATGGATTCCTTGAAGGATTGAAGTCACACACATCTCTTCAAGGATCTTGGATCTTGCTTGATAGATTTGCTTGAATGCTTGAATTCTTGGATTCCTAGAGACCTACAATGATGTTATCCCTCACAAAGCAACATGAACACACTTATAAACTTGGGCATGATGTTAGGATCTTGAATTGTTGTAATAATGCTTAGAAATTCTACTCTTGAATGCTCAATAGTGCTCTTGACAATAGTATTTTCTCCAATATTTTGTTTTATCATGAGTATTAGATTTGAAATGATGTAATAACTAGGTATTTATAGGTATTTATTCAATTTCCCAAAAAATAAATCTTGTCAATCGACTTTAAGTATTTAAATTTCAAATTTAATAAAGTATCACAATCGACATATTTGAATTTGGAGCCAAAATAGGGGGACATAGGCACCCTAGGCACCAATTTCCCAACCCTATTATTGAAATGTTTAAAAGTCAAGGACAATTTAAATGAGAGCATTTGTTTTATGCCTACAAATTATCATAAAATATTTAAAATATGTTATGGAATGCATAATTTAGGAAGTTGAATGTTTAATTAGGTCCAATACCTTAAAGGGAATCAAAACACAATGTGAAATTTTCATGGGTGAAAATTTACGATGCTACAATACATACAAGTGTATATTTTATATGTCACAACACCAGATTTATGGTTTTCAATTGCATGCTTAGTTCTCATATTTGAACTTACAAATATGTTTGTATTTGAGGTCTAATGTTTGAATTAGTTTGACATGCAATAAATGCACTTGTATAAAATAGCTACCATTTAAATATTTACAATAATATCTCTCATATTTATTTAGTGGTGATTTCTACCCTACCTGCTTGCATGGTTCAATTTTATCTCTTGCTTAATATTTTGAGAACTCAAATTTGATGCACATTTAGATAATCATGTTTGTGTGTTTTACAAGTAGTAAATGTGTATGCAATTTTAAAATGGATTTATTTGGAGGGTTATTTTTTTAGGAAATGTTTATCAACCTTGTTCCTAATGATAAGATTACAAACAATCTAATTTTTAGGCTATAAATAATAAAACTCAATTTTTAGGTTATATGATTCATTTTAGGCCAAAATAAATATTTTAAGTTGTTTTGTGTTGCTTATAGGGATGCTCAATATGTAGATCTCTTTGACCTCTATAGTTTAAAAAATTACCCCAACTACCTCCTAGATCAAAAGTCACGGCCTTCAAAAGTTAGGCCTCCCATCTAGGACACCTATCAGAGTTGTAAGGAGATACACTTGTTGACCAACTGATTACATGTGGTACTTGACATGTTTGGATGAAGATTTAATATAGTAAAAAATGGAGTGCCCAAGTTGATGATTATATTATGATGAGTTTATAATAGGTGGAAGAAATATGTTACTTTGAACCATAATTTGGGCAGTTTTAGTTCATGATTTTATTAATTACCATTTTTTTTTTCATATATTGTGTCACCTATTTATTGTATGTTTGATATGGAGGTTTTGAGTCAATTTTATAACTAATGTATATGTGACTAGAATTACTCTAGATCTTTGGTTGGTGATTTTCCTATAAAGGCTTAGACTATAAAAATGTATTGTAATGTTTGGTTATTGAATAATACATTGAGTTGTTTTGGAGTGTGGGTTTTTCTCTCAAAATTTAGTTTCCTACACAAGTCACTATATTATGGTATATTATTTTTTTGTATATATTTTGTTTATATAACTACAAATATTTCATTTATTTTGACATACCTCCTTTCATAAATTAGTGTAGGAAGTATTTTTTGCACCTTTGCTTCCTTTCACTTGGTATCAAAACCTAATCACCTTAGATTATAAGCCTTAGGGATATGAATTTTGTATTAATCTTGGATTGATGGGAGCTTATGTAGAAAAATATCTTGCTATAAGAAAAATGACAAGCACATTAAGGATAGAAATGGAGAAGTTCTCAAGAACAAATTTTGAGCTTTGGAAGCTCAATATGGAGGATAGGCTCATGGATAGAGATATATAGACTATAGTATCCAAATCCAAACATACTTCTATTTCACAAGAAAACATGGCCAAAATGAATATAAAAATTAAAGGTCTCATTGGCCTCTATTTGGCCAATTTAGTATTATGAATGTGCATGAAGAGACTATTGCAACAAACCTTTGGAAGAATCTATAGAGCTTTATTCGACTAAATCCCTAGTAAATAATATTTTCCTCATAAATAAATTATATATAATTAATATGGAGGATGGTGGTTCTATGGAAAATCATTTGAATGCTTTCATATGATTGTGATTCAATTACACTATGTTTGGGTGAAGATGGAGGAGGATCGTCATTGCCTTGTGATTTTTATTTTTTCCTAGGTCAGGGACCACATGTTGTGTTATTAGTGTCTACTGAGTTTAGTGGATGAGGTGAGACATTGACAATTTTCAAAGTATGAAAATGATTTTAAGTTTTCAAAGGTTGTTCTCTAGTATGGAGAGGACTGATCACAAGGCAGTTTGTTTAGGAGACATGATTTTTGTTGTCTGTTTTGAAAATATCTGTGTTCAGTACAAGGACCATTTAATTATTCCATTGAAGAGAGGTTTGATCAAACTACCTTATCAAACCCCTTAGTCAGAAGACCAGCTAGTTTTAAACCATACCTATATGAGTCTCCTTTACACCTATCAAAATGTTGATAAAACCACTTTTGATTTACCTTTTGGGGGATCAAAATGAATTCATTTAAAATTTATTTTTGTAAGTATGTAGTCCTTATTATAAACCCCAAAAATTATATAATTTAAAATAGACTATTATTCATCATTGTTTTCTTTCTTGTAGAATATGGGTTTTCCACCAAATCAGCTCTGTTGCATGTGGAAAAAACAGAAGACCATCCAAAAAATTTGGAAAATATTATTCACCAGATGTTGAGTCCTTTATTCAAAAAAAAATTGAATTTCGATACATACAAAATGACCTTGTGTTGGTTACTTCATGTCAGGTATGGTGGGTTTGACTTGGGAACTTGAGTTAAGGAAAAAATATTCAATAAAACACTATGAAACCAATTCCATGCACTAGATATAGTAGTTACAAATCTAAATTAAAAAAAAATAGAATTTTATCCTTCATAGAAAAAAGTTATGTGTTAGCCATTGACATGATTCTTTAAAAATGGTGTTTACAGTTAAAAACTAGTTTTGGAAGAATGGAAAAAAGTGCAATTTGATTCAAAAATTTTGAAAAAATATATTTAGAATCTATAGAAAAAATGTCACAAATCATTAGTTTGCATCATCTTCAAATTCCTCGCGGTTTGGCCGCTATAGGTGCCTGAAAGTGAAGACTTAGTTAGAAAAAACCAGTTCAGTGACCAGTTTGGCTAAAAATTGCAAACCAATATTGTAGGATCACCCAAAATAGATAAATAAATACAAGAAGGATAAAAAGTGAGACAACTCTAGATTCAAATATCCTAGTAAGACAAAGGAAAAATTTTGGAACTGTATCAAGCCTAACCATTTTATAAGATATTGAAGGGAGGAGAGAAAGAGGAAGAGTGATTTTGATGATGAGCAATAAATTTCCTACTAGGGTGCTAGTGATGCCTTTTTCACAACTTTGGATACACATGCATTAGATGGTGCATGGTTGATAGGATTTTTTTCCTCTTTCTATATGACCTCACATTAGGGCTAGTTCTCAAAATATGAATAATATGATGGTGGATGTGTGTACCTTGAAAACTAATCTCAACTAAAGGTTTTTGGAAATGGAAGAGTTTTGATTTGATTACTTGACAGATGAGTGAAGGGGATCAATGGCGTGCTAAATATCCCTAGTTTGACATAGAACCTAAATTATGTAGGTAAGCTTAATGATTTGGGTGTGTGAAACTTAATTTCTACATGTAGATGTAAAGATTACCCCTTATTCTTTTTTCTTTTGGAAGTTTTTTCAACAAAGGATTATCCTCATCATGAGAATGTAAGACACATGCAAACAAGATTATATGCTAGATCATAATTTTTTGATATTGTTTACAATCCTTTAGACGATGGTTTCCAAATACTTGCAATGTGATCATTCAATTTGATAACTCCATACATGCATTGAAGAATCATAATGAAACCAACATAAAGTACCTTGAAATAGGTGAAGAAATTGATATCCAATAGTTTAAATGTGAATGGATAGATTGAGCTAATTTTTGTTCACCAATAACACTCCTAGGAAGTCATGAAACTTCAAATTTGTTCCTCCTGTCAAACTTAACATTCACTTGAGTTTGTGCCTAATGATTCACAAGGTATCCCAACCTAGTCACACACTAATAATGATAGGATATAACCTACTACAGGTATGATATTAGTGATAGTATTGTTGTAGGTTGACTATAAGGAAGTTATCAATTGTGGCCCACCTTAAATCCATCAAAACTTCACATCTTTATATTAGCACGTCCTTCTATGCACATAATCATACTTTCATGTATCCCTTAATTGATCCAACTCACCACAATTGAGGAAACATGCCAAAATGGGGATTTATTTAAGTTAAATTCATGCACAACAAATTATCCTTAATGCTAGGAAAATAGGGGTGACTCTATTGAAAAAATCAATAAATATGCCTTATCTCCACCCAAACTTGCTTACCAAAGTAAATAAGGAACATGGATCCTCCCTTAATAAAATTTTTAACCCCAAATGTTGTTACAAAGTGAAACAATAAATGGAAATTCCTCTTCAAACTCTGAGCAACTCACTAAGAGGGGTGTTTTGTTTATAAATTAATTAGTGGCTTTTCACCACATCAAAATCCACCAAGAGGGGTCACCTAGTAGTAGAAAATACTCAACAAAAATACCTAGAAGCACATCTTCACTCCATTAACCAACATATGAAAAAAGAGGGGTATGATTAGTCCTTGAATATCTTCTTTACCGAAGCTCCAATATGTAAACTCCATGAAAAAAATGGTGATTCCTAAGGTAGAATCACTCCAATAAGCTAGGGTGGATATTTCACCACTGAAGCCAACAACTGAGAGGAGGGTTTTCATCCTCAACCAGCAAGAGAAAAACTCCCTAAGCTCATTCCAACAACATCTCCTTAAGTTGTCAAAATATGCATGACCAAATGAGAGCTCAAACTCATGTATTTATAAAGTGAGGGAAGAATTAGGACAACCTGAGTTTGAATTTGAATATTTTACCCTCTTATTTCACTTTATGAAATGACATGAAATTACCCAAGAGGGGTTTCCAACTTTTTGCCTCCAAAATTTCCCTTTTCATTTGTTTTAATTAATATTTAAGTCCCAACTAGGTGTCCCACCTTATGAGGCATAACATTATCCTTAAAAATGATAAATAAAATCTCTTTTAGGTGTCATACAAGGAGAAACACTGGCCCTCTTTTAAAAACAATGTCACCTTACTAGGCTAAGGGGTACACTTCATGAACCCATGCCCCCCTTGAATTTAAGTTATAAAGCAACATTATAAACCTTAAGTGATAATAATCAAATATTAATCCATCCACCATTAGAACTCACCAAGGCCATAAATGGAAAGAATTGTACTAACTAAAAGAGGAATAAAGGCTAGACAATGTGCTAAAAATAACACTTACTAAAAATAGCAATTTGCTAAAAATAGTGAGTCTAATCTCCCAATCCAACCAAATTGGAGCCCAATTGGAACTTATTAAAAATATCCACTACTAAAAATATCTATTCTACTATAAAATACCTAAAAAATCCAACAAAGGTTGACTGGTAACCTCAATTTACTCCTTCAAACACATTGACACAAACTCAAAAGGTCAGCAACAACTGCACTGCTAGAGAACCTAAAAAATGGGGACATTACAGTCCATCCTTCTTAAATATTTCTTGTCCTCAAGCAATACCAATACGACCCCACAATAAATAGATTGAACCAAACTAAAACCAAGAATGATCCCAACGTCGCAAGTCAACCTAGGAGATTTGTAGCTCCATCTACTCAAAGCATTGTCTTGTTGGACACATGTGCAAGATACCTCCTAAAGACTACTGGTAAGAAGAGCAATCAAATACTACAAAAAATTGGTCAAATCCTCAAGGAATTGCTCTTCGAGCAAAGAAATCCAAGGAACCATAGGAATAAGCTCAAGAAATTCAACATCATCTCTCTCTTCCCAACAAATAGAAGATTGTAAACCAATGTGATACCAGGGTTCCAAGTCAATCTCAAGAAAGAACCACCATGTTGACACTATTCCACTTTGATCATGATTGTAAAACCATTGTTCCCAAATTGCACTCTCCTCTCTTGGAACCCCAAAAACTAATCATCATCAAAATCCAAACTGGAATACCTAAAAGGTCTAAAATCTATACCATAAAAATATCTTGCTAAGGTACCTCAATGAATTCCATATCAACAATCCCACCACCAAACTCAACCCTAGGCAACAAAAAAGGAAATCTTCTCAACCATAAAACATAAACAATCAGCATATCCCTTCATGATGTCCCTAAAATAAAGATAATCAATCACTATCAAGGGCCTGGTATAGAAGATTTTATAAAAACCATCTCTAAAATTAGCCACCCAGGGAAAAATTTTGCAGTCACAAACTGAAAAAATATCAATCACTTAATCTCCAAGTGTTAATGAGGAAACCCCGAGTACTCCAACACACCCACAATACTGCAATCATCAAGGTACCATATGAGGATATTCATATCAACATAATGAAATGACTACAATAACCATCACTCACCCAAGTGGAAGTGGAAATTAACTAAACTGTACTCAGAAGATCTCCCATAATCGGCTACACCATAGCCTGCAAAAGCTCAAAATCTATCTTCCCATAGACTGAAGTCACTATCAATAGTGTGGAGCAGTAATCAATATGAAATCCTTCTGAAAACATAGGATTAATGAGTATGAAAGTAGTTGAAAAGTCATCTCCTATAACTATATCATATCTACCATTCAATACTATTTTAATGAAAAAGGGATCCTTGGTCTAATACATAGAACACTAGGATCAAGCCTTTTTCAAGAGAACATTAGGATACAAATAAGCAAGGTGATTAGATTGAATTTCAACCATGAAGGTGAGTCAATCAAACCCAAATTTGATCCTTTTGAGCCTTGGAAATTGATTGGAATTGAATTGCTTTAACTAACATAATGAAAGTATGTACCCTAATTTGAAAAATACAAGATTTTGACAACTAAGAAACTACAACATAAATTTTGATAATAGATCTGAGAAAGGAAATCCTATACACTTGTCTTACAAGTTTGAGGCTGATTTTGGAGGACCAATTCTCCCTAGGGCATATGTGTTTTGGTGGAGGAATTTTAGATCTATTTTCACAATCCTCTAGTGTCAGATTAGGGCTTCCCAATTGTGCCTACAAATTTATCGAATCACTATTGGATATTTCTATAAGCATGAGTTTTTGACTTATCAATGTGTGGGGTTTCTATAGCAAACTTTCTTCAATCCTCTTCAGACCTAAAACCTGCACAATAAAAGAGAGAGGAAGGGTTGTTCCATTTAGGGGCTTGCCTTCATTAATCCCTGTGTTAGTGTTTCCACTTCCACAATGACAATGTTAATGATAAAAACGATGAATGATAGGAAGGAATGATGAATCAACAAAGTGTTGCAACTCACCACCCTTTAACAAATTCCTTGAAGGGCTAAAGTCATGCACATCTACTCAATGTTTAGATCTTTCTTGCTTGAATTGCTTGAAGACCTACAAAAGGGGTTAGCCTTGTTGGAAAAACAAGGACACAGAACTAAGAGGGGGGGTGAATCAGTTGTGACAAAATTTAAAATTTTCTTCTTTGACTTAACTTAATCTTAGATTTGATGAATAAGAAAATAACCACAAGAAATTAACACATCAGAGAGACAAATAACACCAATATTTTTTGCATGGAAACCCTGTTAAGGGAAAAACCACAGTGGATGTTAGCCCACAAGATTATACTCTGTTAAAAGTATAATGAAAAATAATAAGGTGAATGCACATTCATTTAGGCACATTGCCTAGAGCTCACTGCTCAAATACAAAAAAGGACTCACTATCCAACAATAATAGGATTAAAATCTAAAGAATACGAACTGAGAAAATAGCTTCTGCACAAACCTAATTACAGTTCCAATTAAGCTCAGAAAACCTTCTTCACACTTTGCTCAATCTCATTCACTCTACTCAGAAATCGAATGATAGAAACACTATTCACACATTTACACTTTCTCTAGAATACATTCACACTTATGCACACACTAACTTTGCTCAACCAA
Source organism: Sequoia sempervirens (assembly GCA_007258455.2). NCBI lineage: Eukaryota > Viridiplantae > Streptophyta > Pinopsida > Cupressales > Cupressaceae > Sequoia > Sequoia sempervirens. Next base: position 24,678 of record VDFB02174033.1, read on the forward strand.
TCGCTCTTATATATCCGCTATATGGGATTTCATCACAACTTAGTCGGCCAAAAGAAATAAAACATATTTTCAATGTCGGCCCAAATTTACAAATAAATTTCCAATGCAAATCCACCAAGGTCAACCACAACATAGTGGAGACCCAAATTAATATTTCCAACACAAAAATACTTTAATTAATTTCACCATGAAGATCCACAACATGGTACCACTAACATGTCGGCCAAGAACAAGAAAAATTGAACATGCACAAAAAGATCTTCAACCACGAGCTCTCCAAGTAATGTGGATGTACCAAAAAGATAGAGAATGATCTAGAGACATCTGAGAGAACCAAGAAACAACAGAGAAGCATCCAAAACAACTAAGATTAACATAATCACACAATCTTCATTTAGGAATGTTGATAGAGACCACAAAAACTACTATCAAAGCCTTAACACACTCAAAACTTCACAGGACCTTTAGAACACAGTAGATGATCTAGAAACATTCAACAATAAAACCTTTAATCCACATTAGCTAATCATCAACGTACAGAACAAAGCACCTTCATTACCTACACAGTTCCACTGGGAACCTAGAACACTTCCTTTTACAATTTTCTCAATATCCTCGACATATACAACCTCTAGTACACCAAATGCTAATAGTGTTGACATCAATGACAACCACATATCAGCAACCATATCCACAACATCCAACAATCTCCCCCTTTGGCATTGATGGAAATACATGATGTGAAAAATACCATCAACCCAACACACTTACTTCTTTTGCACTTCTCCTCTTGAAAGAATTTTTCACATTACACTTTTCCCCCTTTGACATCAATGGAAAGGTAACAATTACCACAACTTTCTATATGCGGCTCTAAACCACATATCTGCACATCGGCTACTCCCCTTGAGTGGCGGCCATAGAAAAAATCAATCAGTCGAATATAGCAATGAAGTTCACCAGTTGATGCAAATAAATCATCTTTTAGTTTTTATCGGGGAGAATTAATTACCCTAGCATTCCTCTAAGATACTATTGAAATAATGATTCAAGTAGCTCCCTTCGGGTTCTTTTTGTACACATTCGTGCGATGGCCTGTGCGTCTCCGAGTTTATTCGGCTTCCCAGCAAGTTTTGATCTTTCCCTTTGCGCATTTCTCACTTCACAACTTCGGCTAGCGGCTCCCCTTTCGGGTCCTGAAATGCTGCGCTGGGCGTCCACGTGTCTTGCCTACGGGGTTTTTTATTTTCTGTTGCTTTGTGTTCTCTTCGGGTTGCTAAGCCTTCCATAAAGGGCCAGCACTCCTAAGATTCTGAGAGGGGCCCACATCTTGGTACGTGGCGGCATATCGCAAAATTTCCTTACAGGGATAGAATATGCAGCTGCGGGCTGCGAAATATTTCTGTAGGCCTTCTTTATTTTCTGGCGGGCCCTACCTTCAGCCACGTGTCAACGGTTCACAGCCTTTTAACAGTAGCAGGGATGTGAACACCGCGGGTTGCGAAACGCGGCCACGAGTCTTTCGCCACCCGGTTCATATGGCCTTCCCTCCATTTTCAAAGCGACCTCAGTCCCTTGAACACGTGTCGCTTCTTCGCAATCTCTCGGCAGTAGTAGGAGGAGTTCTCATTCGGGCCGCGATTTGTTTCCACGTGCCTTACATTGATTATCAAAGCAGGCTATGGGCTGGCTAAGCGGGATAGTGTTATCGGATGCCGCTCGTCATGGTTCTTTGAAGCGGTGGGTGACACTTGTCGCTTCGAAGCTTGGTTGGGACCGCTGCCATCATTACAAAGGCCACGCCAGCAACCGATCGACTGGATGCTGTGTTCTGACTGGTTGCTCTTGTAACGGCATTGGGAATATTCTTATTCGGCATCATTATGGGAGATTGTGGGATCTTTCTGTTACGGCTCTCCAAAGCGGTGGGATTTTGCTCTCTGGCTATATATACTCTCTCTGTCGAAGAGAGAGAGGTCCAAGATTTTTTAAAGAATACTGGTTTTAGCAAGAGACACCAGGCCTCTTTTGCATGTTTATTCGTAGGAAACTTTCAGACTGTGCCTATTGTTCGGCCTTTCTGTTTTTCATGTTTTGATTAAACTGTAAACTGTGCTTCTTATTGTCTTAAGCACTTCATTTGAGGAGACTTCTATACATTGAATACAAATTTGCTTATCTAAATCATGTCTTAATGACTCTTCTTAGCAGTAAGAATGTATGCGATACTATTTTATGTCAATTAAATGAATTGTTTATGCTATAGCTTTAAGTTTCCGATGTTTTGGAACATAAAAATAACATTCAGGCCCTTAAGTCTATGATTTATCGTGCCTATCAGTAAGCTTTGGTGCATCGCCTTAGATTAATATTTGTTTCATTATATCCGCTTCCTTTTCCCTTTCCAAAAGCCCATTATAGAAGAAGTCGACTTCTTTAAAACCCGGAGGTCACTCAGTTTGGCACAAAGGGTCCCCCTTGAACTGAGTTTCCCATAAGGCACTGTTATCTCG
>VDFB02174034.1:0-24872 GCA_007258455.2 Sequoia sempervirens
AGATTTTCTTGACCATTTTCTCCAAGCGACTAACATTCTGGATGCTTCTCAGACATGGGTGCCATACCCCCATTAATGAGTAGCTTGTCCTATGTTTAGGTGCCCCTCTCCTCATAAATGAGGATGGTCTTTGGTTTGATGGTCATCTCAACTACCATTTGCATTGGCTATCAAAACCTACAACATTCTCTTAAGTAAGTTTTTCTTACTTCATTTTCTTTTACTTTATTTCTTCGTATGAATCTCCTTTGTGATTTTTTTCTATTTCTCTCTTCTTTCTCACCTCTTCCTTAGGTTTTATTTTATATTTTTATTATTATTTTAGTTCATTTTTACTTTATAATTTCTTTTAAATTATTTTCTGATGTTCTATTTGTTTATATGGTTTTCAAATGGTGAGGTAGGGATTGAAAATGGTCAACCTTATTTTTATTAATTTACTTATTTATTTCATCTAGATTCACCTAATGGATTAATTCAAAAATGGTTACAAGGTAGTAAGAGGATTAATTGACCCATCATCAAGGTGAAGGAACTTACATAGGTCAAGTATTGCTAATGGTGGTTGATAACTCTCAATTTGGGTGGAGTAACTGAAGTGACCCTACTGCCAACTAGTCACACTAGGTTACTATGTTTAAGGTTCTTTCCTAGAAGAGGTTGCTAGGTCCACCTTTTGTTGCACTCCAAGTACCTGGAAAACTCATCCACATTCTCACCAAATTATTAGTAGCTGGTAAGTTCGATAACATTTCAATACATCCATTCCAAAATCAAATAACACCATTAAATTCATAATAATGAATTATTTAATAGTTATTTCAAATAGCCATTTAAAGTATTTAATCTATCACATTAGTATTTAAGTTCTTATGATTATCAAAATAAAGGATGCAATCATAGTTTTAGGTTCAAGGTTTCATCTTCGACCAAATTACATTGGGTTGACAAATGATTAACACAAAATTAAGTCTAATGTTTATAGGGATGTGACAATCCTCCCACCTTAGACTAAGCTCTCCCGGCTTAGTTAAAGAGGTGTGGGTATTCTTTTTTAATAATTTCTTCATCCTCCCAAGTGGCTCCATGTTCCCCATATTGGTCCCAAAGGACCTTAACTTGTTGTATGGGTAGTTGTGTAGTTTAATATTGTGCCTGTCTAGGATTGCGAGTGGACTTAGAAAGATTTCTCCAACCTCTTTTGCTTGCAGAGCATGCCAATAAATTACATGGGCCAAGTCAGGTACATATTTCTTGAGCAAGGACACATGAAATACATGATGTATGCGAGAGAGAGATAGGGGAAGAGCCAGTCGGTAAGCCACATGGCTACTTTTCTCTATGATGTCAAATGGTCCAATGAATCGAGGGGACAACTTGGTTGCCTTGCAAATTTTATTGAACTCTTTTGGGGTTTAACATGAATGAACACTTTGTCTCCTATTTCAAATTCTCTCGGGGTTCTCTTTGCATTTGCATAACTCTTTTTGTGGTCTGAGGACTCTTTTAGTCTTTCCTTGATAATTTTTACTTGTTAGTCACATTCTTGAATTATCTCTGGTCCTATGTGAATTCTTTTGTCCAATCCCTCCCATCCAATTAGTGTTCTGCACTTCCTACCATAAAGTGCTTCAAAAGGTGTCATTTTAATGGAAGCTTGGTAGTTGTTATTATAATAAAATTCCACCAATGGAAAGTATTCTTCCCACTTAGTTGGTTGGTCCATGACGTACATTCACAACATATCTTCCATAACTTGGTTGAATCTCTCAGTTTGGCCATCTATTTTCGAGTGGTATGTTGTGTTGAAGTTAAGTTGTGTCCCCAAGGTGGCCATTAGAGTAATCCAAAATTGAGAGGTGAATAATTTATCTCTATTTGAGATGATTACTTTTGGGACCCCATGCAATCTAACAACTTCCTGAAGAAATTTTTGTGCTATGGTTTGGGAATCATCCTTAACATTACTAGGTATAAAATGTGTCCCCTTGGCCAGTCGATCAACCACCACGAGCATACTATCATGTTTAAGACGAGTTCTTGGAAAACCCACCATGAATTCCATTGAAATTACTAACCATTTATGTTGTGGTACCTCATGTGGATATAACACCCCTGCAAGATGGAAATACTTGGCTTTAACCCTCTAGCATTCTAAGCACTTCGCCATAAAATTTTCCACGTCTTTTTTCATTCCTGGCCAAAAGTAGGTAGGTCTAAGATCTGCATACATCTTGGTCACTGCTAGACGTCCTGATATGGTGCATTATGGATTTCTTGAAAGATTCTTGTTCTCAATCCTCCTTCCTCGAGTACCAAAATTCAACCTTGGTATCTAAGGATACCATCTTTTCCCATAGAGTGTTATGTTGGGTTCATTGGATACTCCATATATAGCTCCATTTGCTGACAAAGAGAATCCATTTCATGCATTTTCTTGAGGGTATCCAATAGGTTTATTTTTACTTGTGTAATAGCTGCCAAACTAGCCCTGCAACTCAAGGAATCTGCTACTTGATTTTCCTTTCCCTTAACATAAGATATGTGAAAATCATAACTACTCAAAAATTCTACCCATCTTCTTTGGTGAGCATTAAGGTCAGGTTGGGTGAATAAATACTGGAGTCCCCTATGGTTTGTATTTAACTTGAATGGTCTCCCTATTAGGTAATGCATCCAAATTTTTAAAGCACGAACATTTGCAAGCAATTGTAAATCATGAGTAGGATAGTTAAGTTCATGATCTTTTACCTTGTGGGACTCATAGGAAATTACTTGATCATCCTGCATGAGAATTCCTCCTAGATCCTCCAATGAGGTGTCAGTCTATAGTACAAAATATTTTTTAGGGTCAGGTACTTGCAAAATAGGAGTTGTGGTTAGGGCTTTCTTTAACTATTGAAAGGCCATTTCACACTTTTTTGACCATTCAAATATTTTTCCCTTCCATTGCAAAGAGGTTATGGGATTGGCAATCTTGGATAAGTCCTTTACAAACCTTCTATAATACCCTGCTAGTCCCACGAAACTTCTACCTTTGACACATTTTTAGGCATGGGTCATTCCACAATGGCTTGAATTTTGGAAGGATCAATGAAAATACCTTTTGAGGATAGGATGTGTCCCAAGTATTGTATTTTGGGTTGGAAGAAGGATCATTTGCTTAACTTTCCATAAATTTTATCTTCTCGAAGCCTCTAAAGCACAATTCTCAAGTGTTCCTCATATTCTACTAGATTCTTAGAGTAAATCAGAATGTCGTCAAGGAAGACCAACACAAACTTATCTAGAAATTCATAGAATACATGGTTCATAAGACTCATAAATACTAAAGTAGGATTGGTTAGGCCAAAAGGTACCACTAAAAAATCGTAGTGACCATACCTGGTTCTAAATGTTGTCTTGGGAATATCTTCCTCCCTGATTCTTAGTTAATGGTATCCAGATCTTAGATCAATCTTAGAGAAGATAGTAGCTTCCTTCATCTGATCAAAAGGGTCATCAATTTGGGGAAGAGGATATTTATTTTTAATAGTTACTTTATTGAGCATCCTGTAATCTATACGCAGGTGTAGCATCCCATCTTTCTTTTTAATGAATAACATAGGAGCTCCCCATGGAGACACATTGGGTCAGATCAAACCTTTATCAATTAGTTCTTGTAATTGTGTTTTGAGTTCTTGTAATAAAACTATATTCATTCAATAAGGGGATCTTGAAATGGGCTTTGCATGTAGAATTAATTCAATAGAGAAGTCAAATTGACGCTTAGGAGGCAATCCTAACAATTCTTCAAGAAATACATCTTAGAATTCTTGGAGTATTGAGTGGTCTATAATACTTGGAACAAGTTCTTTACCACCTTCCTCTGTCTTGATTAAGAGGATTTTTCAACCTTTCCTCACATCTCGTTTGTCTTGCATAGCCGAGACTATTCAAATCCTTATTAGCCTTGGCACTCCTTGAAGCACCACTAATTTCCCATAATCATCTCTACACTTAATTTGTTTGCGGTAGTAGTTGAGGGTGGCCCTATAATCCCTGAACCAGTCCATTCCTAGTACCACATCATATGATCCTAGCTGGGTAACCAATAAATTTACTTTGGTCCATATATAGGTCTCATATGCCGAGTTTGGTGTCTTATAAGCAAAAATCTACCCTTTGAGTCTTACTATACCCAAACTCTACCTCCATCTCCTCTCGACTTAGGAAATTAAGGATAACATTACATTTATTCAATACATTTGGAGATACAAAGCTATGTGTTGCACCTAAATCATCCAAGATAGTAATAGGTTGCCCATAAAAAGTACTTGGAAGCTTTATAAAAGAGGCTTGATTATTGGCCTCTTGCTTGTCCATGGTTAGATAGTTTTTGGAAGTTGTCTTAGTGTTTTGATCTATCCTCTTGGAGAAATCTCTCCTATAGTGGTTTCCTCCAAATTCCCAACATCCTCCTTGATAATCCATCTCCTTCCTTCCTTGATCCTTGTAAGAGCTTGTAGGGGTCTTCAATTTTGATGACTTTTGCCACTTTTCCTCTCTATTCTTAGAGGGTGCTACCTTGGAGTTTCGATCTTCCCTTTGGATCCTTTTAAATTTTCTTGAGTTATGTTCCACTCGTAGGCCCTTCATATATTCCATGTTATTAGTACGGGTAAAAGTGGAGGGATTTTGTCTCCTCTCCTACTTACTCTTCTACTTTTCTTCAACGATGGTAGCTACTTCCACTGTTTGGCTCAAATTCTTAGGTCAAGCAAGCTTAGTAGTGTACACCAAGCTTTTGTTTAGCCCAAGGATAAACTTATTCACTCTATCTTACTCCTCTTTTAATAAATGCGCATATCATAGCAGGCTCATAAATTTGGCTTTATACTCACTCATTGTCATGTTTCCTTGATGTAGTGAGTGAAACTCTATCATTTTCTAATCACAATGTCGAGTAGACAAATACTCTTTGTGAAACTACCTATCAATTTTTCCTAGGTTAAATCCTTGAGCTCATACCCCTTGATGGGTGAGAGATGGTCCCACCATAGAGATGCTTCTCCTTCTAGCTGATATATTGCTAATCCAGCCTTAGTTTTAGTATCCATGTTGATCAACCTAGAGTAATTGTTCATACCAATAATCCAAGCCTCTGAAACATCTCCCCCACCTATCCCATCATATTTTGGTGGATGTATTTTCTTCAACTCTCAGATTAAGGGGTCCTTTCTATCATACCCTTTCCGACCCATAGGTGATGGGCCATGAACTTGTATGCGAGAGTTGTTCCTATTGATGGGTCCAAGTGGCACAACAACAGTTAAACAAAATATTGCTATTCTATTTCTCCTGAAAGAGAAAGACAACACATGGATATCTTAGCTCCCAAGGTCTTTGTAATTGGTTCTTGACTATGCTGATTTCACTTAGTGGTCGATGTAAACTATAATGTTCAAGGGGCCTGCTGGTGCTGAGCTTCTGGATTGTTCTAAGATCAAGCATATATTCAAACCTATTTTAACCAGGGTTTTTAAAGAAACAAAAAAAGATGGATCAGAGCTTTGGAATAGAAAAGAATGCTAATTCATCCAACTTAACTAGACTTGTTACCTTTCAAGGAATTCCTAACTAAAATTGTAGAACAAAATTAACTTGTGATTAACACACAGTTTCATTCATTCATAGTGATGATTTTAATAATAGATTTCAAGTTACTATTTTAAACAAAACACTAAATAAGATCTCATTCCTTGAAAAATTCTCAAATCAAATGATTAACTCAAGATAAATAGTATTCTAGAACACAACATGAAGTAGATTAAAATCTGATTGCTTCTACTATTAGTGAAATAGATAAGCAATGTTTACAAAGCTGGCACAATCACCAGTGTATAGAAAATCCATGAATCCAAGTTGTCTCCATCTATACTAAGGGAAATGAAAAGATACATTACAGTCTATTGAATCTAACTCCTAACTAAGAAGACAAATGAAGCTCCCATTACAAAGAATTAGGATGCAGCTCTGTCTCCTCTATCCTTCAGAAAATTCCTACTCTTGAAAATCTATCTCTCGAACTGTCTACTCTATTTCTTCTAATTTCCAAAAAAAAAATCCTTTACAAAGAGGCAAGGATGCCATATATATAGAGTGTACCAAAAAGAATGCACTGGCCCCTGCTTTAGGGTTTACAAAATATCTTCTTCTTGCAAGATGGTCGGCCCCCAGATCCTTTGAATAGAGTTAATGCTGCGTTGAATGGCATCCTCGCTCTCCATGTTGGTGAAGGATTTTTGTCCTTAGGAGAAGCCTTTAGATCTTTTATTACTAAAACATTAACTTCATGTCTCAATGTCCATACTCGAACTCCCTCAAAGGGCTACCTTGAATGATCTAAAGCATTGTCATCAATGTGGATCCACCTCTGCCAGTAAACCTCATAGCTGTCCCTGTGACTCATAGCTTTTTCCTCTTTTTTGCCTTTCTCCCCGCTCTAGATCTTTTTGCCTATTGACTATCTTCTGGAAGCATCATCGGGCCTTCCTTTAGCACTGAACACCATCACCCAAGATGATACATCACCTTTTGATCTCAAAATGAGTCCATGTCATTTGCATTTTGTTGGTCTTCCTCAAGGTGGTAGTCAATCAGTCAATAGCCCACTTTTAGTTCCTTTCAATTGGGTGAACAAACACCACACCAAATTCCTGGGTAGTCAAAAGTGGTCCATACTGAATTGCATGTTAGTGAGACACTCATTGTGTCTACCTGATGCAATTATTCCTTGTAGTAGCCATCAACATAGCATACGACAGTCAGTGAGACTTCACGCTAAGTTGCACAAGCTATATCGATTTCACAAAATCCATCAGCAAGACAAAAATTATCGGTCAGAGGTCATGGCAAGTTCTCATCGGTCATAAAGATATAGTGCTTCCATTGGCCAGACATCATCATTCAGGAAGAGCTCTCGCCAGAGTCCATCAGTAGACTTATCGCTATCGGCAAAACCAATGTTCATCAACAAGAAGTCATGGCGAAGGCATTTCATTCACTCGAAGTCTCTCTGAGTTCATTCTATTTTTCCCCAAGCTCGACTCCCCTTTTACTTCGGTAAGACTTCCTCAAGTTGGTGAGACCTCATACCGAATTCAAAACATTACACTAAGGGCACAATCCCTTCAGCGAGACCAACAGCCATCGGTGAGACATGTCACCGAGTTCATTTCATTTCTGCCAGACTTTACCACCTCGGCATGACATCACACCGAAACCCTGCATTCACTCAGAGTCTCCCCGATCTTATTCAATTCCCCTAAGCTCGAGCCCCTTTTCCTTTCGGCAAGACTCCTTCAATTGACAAAAGGTCATGGCGAGTTCGCCTCGGTCATACTGATATCCCTTTCTGTTGGTAAATCCACTGTGGTCGGCAAGACATAAGATGATCGACAAGACCTTATATCAAGCCCCTTTTCTCTTGGTGAGCACATTCTATCTCGAGGAGACTTCTTCGTTTCAGGAAGACCTTACCCCGAACTCACGCCTTGTCGCCAAGAGATCCATGGGTCGCCAAGACCTTTTATCGAGCACATTTCATTACACTGAAGGGAGAAATCATGTCGGTGAGAAAACATGTTAGTTAGCATGATCTTATGTCAAACCCCTCGATTCTCCTCGATCTCATCTGCATCAGCAAGACCCCACCAAGTCGGCAGGACCTCATAGTGAAGCCAACCTATTTTGGCAATGAACTCTTTTCAGTCGGGGAGACCTTGATTGGTCGGCAAGACCTTTCACCGAAACCACAACTTCTTCGGCAACACCATGGCAAGTCAGTGAGACATCTTACCTAGCCCTAGATCTTTTAGCGAGCTCAATCTGTCGGTAAGACTCTCCATGGTCGAGGAGACCTTTTACCGAATCTACTCTGTTTTGCTGAGACATCTCGCAATCACCCAGACATCAAATCAAAAGGAGAACCCTTCCATCAAGAGACCACTTAACTTTAGGGAGACTTTGCTTAGTCGGCGAGAGCTTATAACAAACTCATTTGTTCTCCCCAAGTTCATTCTTTTCTTTCGGTGAGACTTTGTCGAGTCAGTGAGATGTTTTGTCGGGTGGCGAGAGTTATAGCGATATCATATCCATGTCACCGAGACTCCCTTTGGTCAGTGAGACTTTACACCAACCGAACCTTCCTTTCGCTGAGTTGAGAGTAATTCGAGGAGACCCTAGCATGTTGGCGAGACCTCTTGGTGAGAGCACCAACCTTCAATGAACTCAGACCATTTCGGGGAGACTTCATCTTTTCGGTGGGAGATTACACCGAAGGAATAACCTCATACCGAAGGCACGATCCCCGTTCGATGAGACTTTATATAGTTGTTGGGACCTCATGCTAAGAGTAGACCACTTTCCCCGATGACATTCCACTTTGGCAAGAGTCCACCATGTCGGTGAGACTTTTCCCCGATGCTACCCTTTTGTCACCGAGACTTCACCCCTTTCGGTGAGATGTTATGCCGAATGCAGAATCCTTCAACGAGGGCTCCTCCTGTCGGTGAGATACATAAAGATTCACGGTGACAAGGATGTTTGGACGACTGGTGAGCTTCGAATGAATAGAGAGCACCGCCAGTTGACAAGACAATTGTAGGGTCTTGTCGACTTTCTTCTTAGAGGAGTTTTATGCTGAATATGACTGAGGCATGCCTTCAATTGACTTCCCTAAGAGACATCTTCAGATGGGTGATTCAATCCTGCAAAACAAATGCCTCCATTATTCCTCAAAGCATATAAAGTACACTATTGTTCATCATGCCTTCAATGTTAACAAAAGGAAAACCAACTCAGACTGAGGAAAAATCAAAATTTGACAAAATAAGAAGACAAACTTAGGAGGAAAACAAAAGAAATTCAAAGGTCAAAGAACATAACCAAAGGAAAAGAAACCAAAAAGGAGAAGGGGGGACCCATTTTGTTCTAGAATAAAATGGGGTGGTTATGCAAGGCATAACAATTCCTATGGTTAGAATATGAGGTTTCTTCCTCCCTTCTCTGTTCTTCAGTACCCAAACCAATTTTACGGTTTGTCCCTTGTTCCCTTTTCCTGGATAATTCCTCTATCTATTTCTCCTGAGAAGCAATTTTCACTCGAAGAGCATTCAGTTCAACATGAAGCTCCTTTGGTGCCCTTGTTGGTGGGTGGGTTGCATTCCTGCTAGCATGTAAGATCTTGACTAGGCTAGGAATTTCTCCCCTCCTAAATGTCCTCCTCATTGTGGGTACATATGTTCAAGTTTTTTGGTGAGAATAGTGTTGATCATTAAAGCTTGTGGCTCTTTGATAGCCTTATGGGAAATTTTGCAAGTGGGGGACCGATTTGTGCCTCACTGAATACCTCTAGGATTTTTATAGAAAGCTGATTCTTCTTTGAGTTTTGGAGAAAAAGGGTAAAATGAAATGTAAACATAAGACATCAAGACGATGATGCACCAAAGATTTTACAACATTTAAAACCTAATATTTCCTATGAATGATATATTAGACACAAAATGCCACAACCATTCATTGTTGGGAAGAGAACGAACAACAAAGGATAAATACAAGCACAGTGCAGTCTTTCAAATCTCCCTGCAGGTAGTGCTCATTAAGGTCTGATCAAGCATAAAGATTTCCAAGGTTAACAAAAAAACATTCAAAAATTGCATAAACTCTTTCTCTTCTTACAACGTAATATGAAAAAACAACCCTTTAGGAAAGTAGAGAAGTTTAATAGACAATCCAATTTCCATAAGTTATTATCATACCATATAAGCCTACAACATGGAAATCAACTACTCAAACTACTTGATTTTAGATTAACATAGTGTTTCATTCTAAATGAAAGCATAAAGAAGGAGCTTGATAAAGGCCATAACATGCATAGTCTCAAATATTTCTTCTAAATAGTTCATGCTTGAATATCCAATGAACTTAGAGAAAAAAGGTTGGATGCCAATCTGATAATAGTTTGAGTTAAAAAAATATAACATGCTAGAGAAAAGTAGTGTTCTGCCTTTTAATTCTAAAAATACTTCTATGCCTAAAGAAAACTAAAGAAAATTCTTCAAAAAAAAAGAAACTAGAACTTGGAACTTGGGGAAAAAAGCTCCTTTTTTTACCGCCTCCCATTTATAGCTGAAAAAAGAGAGAACCTCCATCGCATTCTAGAAGTAATTGCTACTAGATGTTGGAATTTGATAGTTCATGATCTGATTGTAGATCTTTAGTTAGGTCATGGAAATATTTACTCATTAATTCCGAACTATCACATTAATGCCCTTTAGATATTTAGTAAAGATCGTTATCTAAAAACAATCAAATCCTAGAAACTAGCCTGAAAAAAGTCTAGTTGACCAATCACATGGCTTGATGGAACTGACTCAAATTTCCCATCCTAAAAACCAAAAGACTCAGCATGCTTTGAAAAACTCAAAAAAAATCACTTTTTAAAAGCAAAAACTACCTACAATGAAGAGATGACATGTCGAGCGGGCGAAAATTCTCAAATTCATGAAAATCATCTTGGAGAAAATATTCATTGAGAGGAAACATGTCCCAACCCTCTCCTAAAAGGAAAGCAATAAAAAAATCTACATAGCCATGAGGTGGTGCAATGAGTTCCTTCAAAAACACTTTTTGTTTGAGCATGAATATATCTGAAGCTGAAAACATATAAAATCCGAAAATAAAAAATGATTAAGGAAAAATGCTTCATAGTTCTAGTGACTCACAGGGGCCTTCACTTGCGGAGGCACAAACTTAGATCTTTGGTGGTTCTTGGAGTTTTAGGAAAGTGGAATGATGCACCTCCCAATCTACATTAGTCAGTTGAAAGAGATCACAAATGACCTTATACACTTAATCTAGCTTGAAGAATTCTTTGAAGGAAAGAAATCCCTATCTTGCTGAAACCACCCCAAGGTGATAATAGAGATGAGAAAGGGGAAAGATCTCGTGCTTGACATCATCAATAGTGGGAATTGCACTCGAACTTGGGAGTTTTGTAGAAGTCCAAACCTTATGTCTAACTGTTTTCATGATCTGCTCAATTAATAGCACATCTCCATCTGGTGAAAGAAAGGGAGGCAACCCAAAGCTATGTAGGACACCAAAATCCTTCTTGATTTTGTCAACCATCTCATTCAACACTACCTGGCATTCCTTGCTTCTTGCTGCAACCTTGTGGCAATTGACAAATTCATTTTCTTTATTGGATGCAACCTTTCAATCCAAAATTCTTGCACTTCTTAGGGAATCATCAGTGGCCACACATAACCTAGAAATAATGCTTTGTGATTCCACTACTTAGGGAGTATATATTTGTAGAATTTGGTTGGCCAGCGGGAAAACCTTTTCATTTAATTCTCGAGCGTCCCTAAAAAATTTTAGGGCTAGTTTGAGGATAGCGAACAAAACTATGATTCATTCCTAGTGTGTGGATATCTTCAACCCCAGGAGGGTCCCAAACCGTTGTGCAGTAGTTAAATCCTAATGTAATTGGGCCTCTTTCACTCTTGCATTCTCCTCCATTTGATTCTTCTCTCAAAGGGTATTTGCTAGTTCAGAGCTCAATCATTTGCTCTCTTCATCACAAGCCTGTAGAGCAGACATGATCTCTTGTTTCTCTTGTCTTCACTTCTCTACTTTTGCTTGGGCCTTTTGTATATTGTTAGAAGCTTGAGATTAGATGCCATCCAACTCTCTCTTTATGTTTTCCTGAGTACACTCATACTTGATGTTTTTTTGACACTCAATAGCAAGACCAACTCTCAACTTTTCAATTTTAGCATACAACTGAACCTATTCACCTTGGGCCTCCTTAAGAAACTTAGCTTCTTCTCCTTGCCAATTCTGTATTTTCCTTATGCAGGCCATCTCAACATCTCTGGCCTTGATTTCTTTTTGTAGCCTATTCACTGTTTCCTTTACATTCATTAACTTTTCCTCACATTTCTTTAATTTCCTATCCAATATTTCATAATCCACCTATACCACCTTTTGAGTGGCCTTAGCTAGGAACACTTTGTCACATGTGTGAGTTTCATTCAAATCTAGACCCATTGCCTTGATGTCATAGTCTTCCATCAGCATTTGTCCTTTAGGTTTAGACATAAGTGGATTCATAGTAGTAATCAACAAAGAGTTCCGCTCTTCATTAAAGCAAGCTTCAATCTTCTTGGTAGTTGACAACAACTTTCTTTAATAACTATTTTTTCTTTCTGACCCCTCGAGCTCGATTGGTTTCCTTAAAATGTTCTTGGAGACTCTAAGGGGTATCGATGCTTTGTGTTGCAATGGAAGCACTTGGAGGAAGACCAAAAAGGGTAACAAAAGTAGAAACCTCAGATGAATGAGCATGCATGGAGGAAAATGGGAATGTAATCATGGAAAAAGTTGGGATACCAAATTACAATTGGGTAGGGAGAAAACCAGTTGGGGTGAAAAGATAAATAGGCGAAAGGAGATACATTTCCTAGAAGCAGATGGACCAGGAGTAATGGGAAACATGGATGATTCAACTTTTTCAATGGGGGCCTTGGATAGGGCAATCAAAGAATTAATAGCGACTAAAGCAGATGCTGGTCACTCAACACGTGGGGTTGCTCCACAAGGTTCGTTGATAAAAATGGTTGGGGGTTCATTAAGGACCAAAAGATTTTTGGTTGGAGGATTGTTTTCTACAAATGGGGCCAGAGGAGTAACCAGATATGTATAGGCAAGAAGAAGAGATAGAGTAAAACTTACTTGGGCCATGGCAGTCAAAACACTTTACAAAATAGACTCCACTTCTCATCTAGCTGATGCATCGAGTGCACCTAGATCTTGGACTCATCTTCTCTTTGCACGATTGAAATTGGTATGTTTTGATCCTTTGGTGGCTGATCCCACCAAAACTTGGCCTTGGATAACCACAACAAACCTTCTTGGGGATCGTCAAGCTCTTTTCCATTTACTTCGAGCACTGATGGAGGACATGACTTGTGAGTCCCTTTGCTTTGATCCTCTTCTCCTATCAGATTCCTAAGGATGAGAAGTATGGCATGGAGTGTGTTTTTCTTCAATCTCATGACTTTCTCTAGGTTTATTTTATCAGTATCAGCCTCTTGGTCATAAATCTCTTTGAACCTTTCATCATGTGGCTGAAACTCTCCAAACGGGGCACTAAGGGACCTCATCTCCTGTTAGAACCTCCAAAAATCTATATTCTTCCTTTCTGACCATCCCTTGTACTTCATTTGCATGTTGAGGGACCTACCCATCAGGAAATTCCTCTAATACTCTACTTGCGATACATAGAAATTCAACCATTTTGGTCATTTGATTGGTATGTAGGCCAAGTCAGTGTATACTTCTAGCCTTTCCTAAGTCAGATTCCTCCTTGACTCAAAATACTCTCGACTCTCATGTTTCAAAGTGAGGTTCTTTGTTGGATTTTAGTACCATGTGTCACAAATGAGGACCAAGCCTAGGCTCACTAGTAGGTTTGTACCTTCACCCTTCACCTTCCACTTCCCCAGTGTCACCTAACTATTGGCAATGTTGAGGGGGATAGGGTATAACCTTGTCTTATTCCTTATGGTGCCATAGGAATTTTTGGCAAGGGTTTCTTGACAACATGCCTCCAAGGAAAAAAATCTATCTATTACAAGTCTGGAGAGTCTGAAAGGCTCTGTATCGAAACCATGGAATTTGATAAATGTAAAATCCTCTCCTAGGAAATAATCCATCGAGGTTGGTGAAGTTTTCATCCATTGCAATATCTCAAGAGAGAAACAACCCATAGGTCATGGCAGAAAATATTGAAGTACTGGCCTCAAAAAATAATCCACAAAAAAATAATAATTGCATGTTCTTGAAAAAAAATAAGTCCACAAAGAAATTGGCTGATATAAACCCTTTGCATTGAACCTAAACACTGGAAAACTTCTCTTGAGAAACTCATAATTTTGATGGAAAATCAAGTGAACCAATAAAGAGGAATACCTGAATTTATCCTCAGTATCATAGTTCTTCAATTGTTCTAGCATTCCTCTGGCTACTGCATCAACAAAATCATAATATTTTTTACTCTTCTCCCTCTTGAGAATAAAAGACAAATCCATTCAGAAGGGATGGAAATCCTCATCATCATCAAGGCTATAAATCCACACCAAAACTAAAAACATATTCTATGTCTTTATTGAACTTTTTGTGTGCAAGAGGGAAAATAAAATGACCTCATTCTGGTCTTTCCTTCGTTTCATCCTCATAAAAGCTTCCTTTCTTGGTTCTTTCCTCCCAAAATTTTTTCATCATTTCTTCATGAAACATTCAGCACCCCAAGTTGTAGGGATACACAACATATCACATATGGTTGTGGTAGAAATTGTGACTTTGATCTTGTCACCCACAATGGCTCCAGTCTCCTTGTCAAATCTTTTGGCACATGCATCTAGTAGCTCCAGGCATGGGTGTACGATAGGAAACATGAACTGTGGTAGGCCACAATTCCAAAGCTGAGACATGAAGCCCTCACATGACCCATGGTCTATCATTCTTTGGAATGCCCCTTCCCTTAGATTTTTAATGTTAACCACCAATTTTGGGTTGAAAATGTTGTCAAAAAAATCCTGCACCACCTCACTCCCAAAACATTTATCTAGTTGCACCTTTTTACAAAATTCAAAAGGCCGCTCATCTAGCACTGACGCGTTGGTAAATGAATTCCTCCCAAAGATATCGATGTAACCTGGCCTTTTTAATGAGGCTCCAGCCTTCCTACCAGATGTTGATGGCTTGACCATGGTTGTGTCGAGAATTTTTTGAGAGTTTCTTCAATGAAATGACCACTTGCCTTTTGCTACTTCAAAAAATCTTCCTTAGGGTGGAGTTAATTCCCTTTCATGTTCATGTAGTTAAGGCTACGCCACTACCATTGGTCCATTAAATGTTTCCATTGAGGCAGTTTACGTATCAATTTGAGATCTATATCCCTTGGGAATGCCAAAAATATCATGAGAATGGAATTAGTACATTCTCCTCGCCACCTTTTTCACAAATAAGCTCATTGCATTCACAAGCATGCTTTTAGCTGTGAAAAATGTGCTGAAGTAATGCAAGGTACTTTTGAAAAGACACACCTAATTAATTTGTTAGAATTTAACACTTTAATCTATGTCTTTTCACATAAGTAAGTTGGTCGATGTTGATAATGGCAAAGGACACATGTCAAAAATCCTAGCATATGAGAGCATTTACTCCGAACACCCGAATTTATTTCCCAAAACCTTCTATCAAATTTTCTGTATGATTCGTTTAATGCCCTTTGGTTGCTTTAGTATTTTCTCTATTGTTGTCTGGACAAAAATGGACTTCCCGTTGGTTGGATTCACTGGCACATCATTTCTATTATAGCTATGCCAACTTATTGTAATATTCATTAAAAAAAATACCCTTTTGAGTTTAGCAAGCTTGTCTCACTCTCTCCTATTTTTCTATAATTTGTTGCTTTATCAGAATGTCGGTTAGCCTAGGTACTCCTATTTGACTTCTACCTTGGAGGCCGCAATATTTCTTTGTGATAGAGGTCACCAACTATAGAATTAAGCACTTGGTGAAAAGGTGTGACTACGTTGGCTTGGTTGCATGCAAGTGGCTAATAGACTTGGACTACATTGACAATGAGAACTAGGGGTGATCCCACAATACTGGTTTACAATTTTTGGCCAAACTAGACACTGAACTGATTTTTTCTAACTAAATATTCACTTTCGAGCACCTACAATAGCTAAACTGTGAGGAATTTAAAGATGATGGAAACTAATGATTTGTGAACTTTTTTTTGTAGATTCTAAATATATTTTTTTCAAAATTTTGGGAATCGTATTGCACTTATTTTTTCATCTCCTTCAAAAACTAGTTTTTTTCAGTAAACACCATTTTTAAGGAGTGATGCTCACCGTATACAACATGATTTTTTTCCATGAAGGATAAAATTCTACTTTCTTTTGAATTTAGATTTGTAACTACAATATCTAGTGCTTCCAATTGGTTTCATAGTGTTTTATTAAATATTTTTTCCTTAATCAAGTTTTGAAGTCAAACCAATTACAATTCAGACATAGGTGGACTCTATACAAAATAACTTTTTTGTATGTATCAAAATTAAATTTTCTTTTTTATTGGATCAAGGACATCAATATCTAGTGCACTAATATTTTTCAATTTTTATTTTGATAATCTACTTTTTTTCCACGTGCAGAATGGAGAGCTTGATTTTCGCTGAAAAACCTATGTTTAATCAAACTAAAAAAACAAATACATAATAAAAGAAAAACATATTAAAATTATATTCATTGGATAACTCATTTTGAGGACTACCGTCATCTAGTTGGGTCTGTGAAGTCTCCTCCATTTTCATGCTCAACTTGAGCTTTGAAGGGAAAAATTTTGGAGCTTTTGTTGTGAGAGGGGGAGAAGGGGGAAAAGGGGCATTCTAGCGAACCTTGGTTTGAGCGAACCCCCCTTGGAGGTTTTCTCAAACTAGGGTTCACTCGAACCAGGGTTCACTTGAACTAGGGTTCGAGTGAACCCCCTTTCCACAACCCTTTCCTTTGCTTTTTTTTTCTCGAGAAATGTGGGACCCAACATTTAATGGATTCACTTGGAGGAGGGTTCTAGTGAACCCCCTTTTGGTTTGCTCGAACAAAATGTTCGTTTGAACCCCCAAAAACCATTTTTTTTTTGCATGGGGACATTTTTTGCAACTTTTACTTCCTCGCTAGAATTGTAAACTAGTTTTGTGTGTTTACCCCTAGTTGAGGAGCAATTGCAACGTACTTTCTCACTTCGTCGCTTCCTTACTCAACTTGAACATTTCCAAGCCCATGATAATTGAATTGTGCCACTAGATGTTTGACCCTATGTTGATGGAAGGGCTCAACAAAATCATGTAGGTAGCTATCCCTAGCTTCAACATTCCATGTGCAATGGATATCCATAGGCACGTAGATTATGGGATAGACGTACCCTAGCTGCCCTTCCTTTCTAACTTCTACACCATGGACCTTGAAGGGCATCGCTTATCATCTCTACTAGAGGCTACCTACCTATTGTGGGAGTATTGCATGGAGTGCGTTTCGAGGCTCAAATGGAGAAATCACTTTCATTTTCTAGTGTATAATTGCAGTGACTAGGCCCACGGTCTATGTTGCGTCGAGCTCGTGTGTGCTATGTGTTCACCCCCCTTTTGCATCCTAACAAAGAATACGAGCCTCATGTTTAAATACGAGCCTTGGGATTGTATTACATTGTATATTTTTTGATGAATATAATATAGTACAATAATTTTCTACCTTATCTGTGTTTGTTCTCATGGCTTATTCTCAAAACTAAAATGTATTTACAATTTTTTTTACATATGGTACATAATTATTAAATTTTTTAAATAATTTTGTATTTTAATGGAATAATTTTAGATAAATACAATTCACTGGTATATTCAAAATGTTATCTTCTATATCTTCAAGTTCCTACACATTCTTTTCTTCTCAAGCACTAATTCAGAAGGGTCCCTTCCATAGCGCTTCAAATTTTGTATGTTGTTTTGATTTCATAGTGTGCTCATCATAATTTAGTACCAAGTTCCCTTCCTTGAAATTTGTGTTGAAGGTCTTTTTATTGAACAACCACTTCATTTTCTATTGGCATCCAATCATGGCTCCATGAGATTTTTCTCTATCTTCCTCAAGTTTGAGGAGTTTCACCAACCGTACTTTCATTCTACTACTTTCTTCAATCTCTAAGGCTTTTAGTAGTTGCAAGGTAGGGATTTCTATGGAAATAGGTAAAGCTACCTATTTTCCATATACTAGTTCATAAGGAGAGGCATTCAAGACCTACTTGGGCATAATCCAATCTGCTCATAGAGTAGCTCGCAGGTGCTTGTGCCAATCCCTTTGTCGCTTGGACCCAATGTGCTTGATTAACCTAATTAGGTTTATGTTGGTCAACTCTGCTAACCCATTTCCTTATGGGTAGTAATTTGATGAAGTTTTAAGGTAAACCCCATGTTTGATAGTAAAATATGACATCATTGAGCCTACAAAAGTGTGAGCATTATTGGATATGATAATTTTTGGTGAACGAAATCTGGTTACCAGCTCTTCAAGGAAATTGACGATCTCACCCTTTGTAGTATTTTTTAGGGTGATGGCCTCAGTCCACCTTGTGAAGTAGTCAGTAATCATAAGGATCCACTTGTTACCAACACTAGAAGTAGGATTTATCATTCCAATGAAATCCAAACCCCATTGAGAAAAGGGTTCTTCAATTACAATTGGGATCAAAGGCAAGGTGGAATTCTTTCTTTTTCCAACAAAATATTGGCACTAAGTACACCTTTACACTAGATGGTGTTCTTTTGAAAACATGGAGGGCCAATAATATCCTACTTACATTATCTTCAAGGTGGTAGTATTGGAAGAGAAATTTCCATCCTCAGGATTTCTATGGAATTCATTAAAAGAAAATTCCACCTGTGGCTTATCTAAGCATTGGAGCAGGACACCATCATAACTTCTCTTAAAAAATATACCTTCAATTAATACATACCTAGTGCCTTGTAGTTGGTAGTAATACCTTTTGTGGGATGGAAGGTTGGTCGGGTACTGCCCCTTTTACACATTACATTTAGTCTGCCACCCAAGACTCATCGGACTCTAATTGGTTTGTGTAAAATGGTCTTCTTTTCAACTATAGAGCATGATTCTTGTGCAAGGTATTTGCACATAAATTTTCCTCGAACCAGCTTGTTTGGTCTAATGTCCACATCATACTCTAGGATCTTGGTGATCTAGTTTTCCTTCTTCTCAGTTATCTCACCTTTAGTGATGTACTCCTACACACTAGGATGTGTAATGAGAATAGTGATTCTATTGGCCGACACCAAGTGTCAGAACTTCTTTAGGATTTTGACGATGGAAAAATCCTACTTTTCAATGAAATTATACTTGGCCTCGTATCATTTAAGAGTCCTTGAGTGAAATGTGATAGGATGCTCTCCGCTATTTCCTTCATCCTTCTGAGTGAGTACCAAAGCTATGCTATGTTGGCCACTATATACATAGAGTAGGAAATATTTAGAAAAGTTTGGGTTGGCCAACTTTGAAGTGACAAAGATACCTACCTTTATCTCCTCAAAAGTTGATTTGCCCTCGGGGGTCCATTTGAACATCAGGTTCTTTTCTAGCATGAGCATGATAGGTCTTGCAATGCCTACAAAATATGAAATGAATCTACTGACAAAGTTGATTCTCCCTAAGAAAGACTACAATCTTTTCTAATTCATTGGTAGGGAAAAATCTATTATTGATCTCACTCTTTTGGGGTCTATTGCTATTCCCTTATTTGACACTACAAAACCAAGTAGCTTACCATAGGGGTACTCTGAAAACACATTTTTCAAGATTCAAAGAAATCTTGAACTGTTGACATTTTTGGAAACATTTTCCAGATGATCAAATTGATCATCCTTTGACTTTGAAAGGACAGTTAAGTCATCCAGATATAAGAGAATAATTAGATTAATTAATCCTCTAAAGGCAATATCCATTGCTCGTTGAAAGTTCACATCAACATTTGAAAGTCAAAATGACATTTGAGTATGCAAATGCTCCCCATTTAGTGGTAAACATTGTTTTATGTTGGTCACCTTCCTTTACATATATCTGGTTATAACCTGAGAATCCATCAAGCAATGCAAACATCTCCAATCTGGCCATGGTCTATAGGATTTGCTCCATTGATGACAAATGGTAGTGGTCTTTTAGTGAGCCTTTATTCAAATCTAAGAAATAAACACAAAGCCTAATATCACCATTCTTTTCCCAAACCAGTACTAGATTAGACACCCAGGTGGAATGCTTAATCGGATATATGATCCTTGACTCGATCAATTTAGTGAGTTGTGCCATCAACGCTTCAACCTTTGGATTGACTGGCCTTTTTTTTTGTCAGATTGGCTTTGATCCTTCTGTCATGTCAATGGTATGTTAAATTATGCTCCAAAATCATACCCTCTAAGATCATCATAGGTCTAGGCTATAACTCTGTCATACCTAGAACATAGATCCCTTAGTCTTTCTTTATCTTCCCATGGAACTTCCCTTCTGAATTTTAACTTTTTTCCACTTTCAACATCAAGCTCTTCATAATCTCTCATGTCTTTCGTGAACCTCTGTTTGGTCTTTCTTGCATCCTCACAGTCAAAGAGATTCTCAAGGGACATTAAACCTAGAGGAAGCTTATTGCATTTTAACTGGATAACCTACTCTTCAAGAGATTCTACTCCTAGCTATGAATAGTTGGAAAATTCTCTTGATTTTTGTATAAAGGTGGTGATCTTAATGTCATCCTCAAATACTTTCCAGTTTTGATCATTGTCAAGGATCATTGGTCAGACAATGATCTATTCTACACTCTACTTTGTTGTTGAATTAGAAACTGGTTTGAATTGTGAACCAATTGAAGCCATCCTATTGGTGACACTATTTTGAGATCGGGGAATGACTTGTATATTGAAAGCTTTAAAAATCTCAATCAAATCCAATATCGAATGTCTATATGACTTCATTCTTATATTCTTCGTAGTAGCTTTCCCATGGACCTGGCTCACAACTAACTCTGAATCTCTAAATACTTGCACTCTCTTTATGCCCATCCATTTTGCAAGAATTATACCATGAACCAAGGCATCATATTCTGCATCATTGTTTGAACATGAGCACTAAAAATAAAAATCCTTGAGGGTCTCTAATCCTATCAAGGACACTTATCGAACACCTACTCTAGAACTACATTTGCATTTGGTGCCATAAAAATACAAGGTCCATAGAAGGTTGTCACCCAGATCATCATATTCCTCCTGATCCTTTATCATTTTTAGAAAGAATTGATCATCATCAAAAATCACATAGGTGCCTAGCCCTCTTGCATGAAAGTTGTCGAATGGTTTGGACACTACTGGATTTGACACCATTTTCTGATGGGTGTTCATTGGTTGTTCGACAAATATTTGTCAAAAGAGTGATGCAATGGCGAAAATCTTTCTGTTGCTATTTTTTTGTCTCAAGGCCGATGACAAATTAAACGTTTAAATAACTTTGAAGAATCCTCGATCGACGGCATCATGAAATACCTCAAGATTTCATCATAATATGGACAAAAACTTTGTTTATCCACCGACGAATTACACCAGAAGTTCGTTGCTGGTTCGACAAAATGGGCAAGCAGTAGCATCGAAACAACAGAAGAAATTTGTCGAAATTGTGACGACATACTCAGGTAGTAGCATCGAAAGAACACCAAGAGTTCATCGAAAGTGCGACGAAATTAGCAAGGAGTAGCACCGGAAGAACACCAAAAGCTCGTCGAAAGTGCGACGAAATTAGTGAGGAGTAGCGTCGGAAGAACGCCAAAAGTGCAATGAAATTAGAAAGAAGTCGTGCAATGAAATTAGTGGGGAGAATGCTAAAAGTTTGTCAAAAGTGTGACGAAATTAGCAAGGAGTAGCATCAGAAGAACACCAAAAGTTTGTCGAAAGTGCGACGAAATGGGTAGGGAGTTACGATGAAATCATTGTCACAGCTATAGCAACTTCGTTGAGCCTCTCTGTTGATTCGTCGGTTAGTGTCGTCAAAATTGTGATGAAGAAGCAAATTTAAAAAAAAAAAAAATAATCGTGGAAATGTACCATTGTGGAGACTGATGACTGATCATACATACAGACTGCATATTGGTTTGATGCTTCAAACAATGCATTTCTTATATTGAAAAGTGCATTACCTTATTGAGATTCTCTTTGTTTTGAGTATAGTTTAATATTCTCTACATAACAAGGCCAACCAAGTGATGGTGGAAGCTCATTTGGCCCCTCCCCCCCATCACATCACTCTCAATTCCCCATACCTAATCATATAACATTAATCATTGATTCATCAATAACATATAACATTCATTCATTCATCCATTAATAACATATAACATTCATTAATTAACATATTCACATTCATTCATTAACATATAACATTCATTCATTCATCCATTAATAACATATAACATTCATTAATTAACATATTCACATTCATTCATTAACATATAATATTCATTCTTTCAGTTTTACATATTATCAAAAATATGGTTGTCATGATATGATTACAATCACTTTTTTTGTTTCTTTTCAAAGCTACATATTAAAGCTGAAGTGGAGTATCATTTTCTAAATCAATATTTGTCCCCCCTTTAGTTGTTCTGCCCTCTGCTTGTGATCTTAATGTATGCCTAGTCGTCTGCTCATGATGTGGGCCTTCAAGGGGGGATCTGCTGCAATAAGAAAGAAATGTTAAACCGATATGTTTTATTATTATTGTTACAAGTATTTGATTAATTAAAAGAACATTAGAGTGGTTCTCTTTACCTGATGGGTCCACATCATGTTCCTGAACTTTTGTTATAGATTCATACTCAACATGTTGAACACCCTCTAAATCCTGATCTGTAGTTGAAACATTAAAGGTTACATTAATTAATACAGCAATTGAAATTAAATATGTTTAAGAGAACATGAGGGTGGTCCTCTTTACCAGATGGGGCCACATCATATTCCTAATCTTCTCTAGCCTGATCATGCTCAACACATTGATCACAGTCTACATGCTCTAAAGTTGAAACACGAAAGGTTACATTAATTAATACACCAATTGAAATTAAATATGTTTAAGAGAACATGAGGGTGGTCCTCTTTACCGGATGGAGCCACATCATGTTCCTGATCTTCTCTAGCCTAATCATGCTCAACACGTTGATCATGGTTTACATGCTCTAAAGTTGAAACACGAAAGGTTACATTAATTAATACACCAATTGCAATTAAATATGTTTAAAAGAACTTTAGAGTGGTCCTCTTTACCTGATGGGGCCACATTATATTCCTGATCTTCTCTAGCCTGATCATGCTCAACATGTTGATCACGCTCTACATGCTCTAAAGTACTGGGATGCACACCATGACCTTCATTTGCACGTTCTACTCGACCCTCACCAGGCTGCATTCCAATGTCAAGTGCAGTATATATTATCATTGCTTGAATGTTTAAAAACAAATAGGCATGTAATTACTTTATGGTGGAAATTAATATTGAATAGATTGCACAAGTATTCAATTTTAAATAAACTTTATTGAGTTTATTTACGCGTCGGTCACAATGGAAGATTGTGTTTACTTGATCAAGACTCTTAGGCGTTTCAACCGACTCCATAGCCTTCTTTGAGAGGCAATCTTCAGGTCCTCTTCTGTGGGAACTCTGTTGAATTCAGAGCCCTACATTTTTGTAGAAGATCATGAATTTTGCTTCTATGGTGTGATAAAGCCAAAATTGTTTTCAATTTATTATAATTTGGATGCAATATTTCATTTATTGATACTTACAATTCATGCGGCTAATTTCATATAACCACCAGAGCCAAGTTTGTGTTGCCCGTGCTTTTCTAGTCTTTCCTTTGTTGCCTTCGATGTGTTGGGCAGCCTATGAAAAGTTTGGAATACATTAGATTATGTAAAAATAAAGAGTAATCAGTATATAATTACATTGTTGATAGTATCACACATAGCATACTACTTTTTTAAAAAAAATTAATGGCATTTCCATAGCGTACAGACATTGAGAGCATATAAAATATAGAGTTGATCCATGAATTATATAGAAAATAGATATTTGTTGGTTATATTCATATAAGCTAATTACATTGCACAAAACATACTACAACTACATAAATATCAGATGGTGTGAGTTATGCATGCTACCACATTTTTTTTATACATGTCTACCAAAGCATTTTATCAAAGCAGTTCCTTTGCCTTGCTGCTATGGCTAAAAGCCTAAAATAGGTGCTTTCAAACAAGCTATGGATGCTTGGAAAAAATCTATCAAAGCATAATAGTAAGCAATAGCATAGACAAGGTAGTGAACTATTTCAAAAAATGCCACAAAGAAATGTGGTCTCATGGTGATGGAATGCTATGACAATCCATAGCAATTTGCTTGTCATGGCATTAGTTATGGCATTCCATCACCATGAGACCACATTTTTTTGAAGCATTTTTTCAAATAGTTCACTACCTTTTCTATGCTACCACATTTTTCATACTGCTATGGCTAAAAAGTAAAACCTCAAATAGGTGCTTTCGAACAAGCTATGGATGGTTGGAAAAAATCTACCAAAGCATAATAGTAAGCAATAACATAGACAAGGCAGTGAATTGTTTGAAAAAATGCCTCAAAGAAATGCAGAGTCACATTGATGGAATGCCATGACAATTCATAGCAATTTGCTTGTCATGGCATTCGTCATGGCATTCCATCACCATGAGACTACATTTCTTTGAGACATTTTTTTCAAGCAGTTCACTGCCTTGTCTATGCTACCACATTTTTCATACATGTCTACCGGCTTACATTTTTATCAAATAGTTCATTGCCTTGCTGCTATGGCTAAAATTCTAAGCGGTGCTTTTAAACAAGCTATGGATGCTTGGAAAAATCTATCAAAGCATAATAGTAAGCAATAGCGCCAGACAAGGCGGTGAATTGTTTCAAAAATGCCTCAAAGAAATGTGGTCTCATGGTGATGGAATGCCATGACAATCCATAAATTTTCTTGTCATGGCATTAGCTATGGCATTCCATCTCATGAGACCACATTTTTTTTTGAGAGCGTTTTCAAATAGTTCACTCCCTTTTCTATTCTACCACATTTTTCATACATGTCTACCAAAGCATTTTTATCAAACAGTTCAACGC
>VDFB02174035.1:0-16534 GCA_007258455.2 Sequoia sempervirens
CTCTTTGATGCTCTCAATATCTTCATACAAAATGAAGGAGCTTGTGTCAAAATACATCAATATCATAGTACTCAAGGAGTAAGTGATGTCAAACTCATCTTCCTTGCTAATTGACCAAGATCGATTGTCATCTTAACCATGGCCTCCCAAATTGATACATAGTCATCCTCCATAGGCACAACATCTAGATATGGAGCTTAGATTTAGTAGGATCATGTAAAATATAGTTTATGAATTGATCTAAAAATTTACAAGAATCCACTTTACCACCACCAATGATATCTTCCACTTTTATTTCCACCTCTACATGCAACTTCTTTCCTTTCCCATGGTTCTTTATACCACCTTTCTATTGGAGTCAATTGTTGAACTCCATAGCTCCCAAAAATCACCTAAAACCAAAATGTATATCACAAGAAGAGAGAAAAAGCCATTGATTGTTCTATGCAACCTTGAGAAATGAATTGATCCAAAAAGAATTTAAATTATGAATGTTGAATAATTACAATAATGAATAAAGAATCCCTATAAAAGTGGAAAAAAGTAATCCTAGATCAAACCCTAGGTGATGATTACATTGGATCATGGCAAGTGTCCTCATCCTATGTTATGAGAAAAAAATAACATGACCTAAAAATAGAAAAGAACTCCTAAGTTTAGCTTAAGTGTAGTAAAGTAAAATGGGGGGCTACTTAATACATATAGTGGAAAAAACATTAGTGGCCAACCACAAAAATCATTGTCTTTTGGGAAGTATTGATTGATACATATATTCCCTCTAGGGAAGGGCAATGCCTAATGATGTCTAGTGTTTTGGGAAGAATGTATAGAAGGAATCATCAAATTCATAATTGAGCACCCATTCCAAATGGTTTTATCATCTTGAAGGGCAAAGAAGAGGAACCATTTTTATACTAGAGGCTCTCAAAGGTATAATTTCCCAATCATAATTGAGGAGGAAGTAACATGAATCCAAGATTCATCACCAACTTACTCTATAATATAGTCACTCACATAGTTGTTCATAATAGGCTTAAATTTATCAATGAGAGCTCTAAAATCTTCCTCCTCTTTCAAATATTTATTGAATAGCTAAGTATAATCCCATAGTTTAATGGGGTTCCCAATATGAACTGTCTATAGGAGGCCTTGAATCACTAGATTTTTGTAAGCTCTCAAGGAAATATATATTCCTAATCCCAATTTGATAATTATTTGAGTGTTTAGACCCATCCATAAGCATAGTTATATGTTGATGATAAACTGCATGCCTAAGATTTATATTTCTTATTTCAAATAATTAACCCCAAGGTAGTGCAATAGAAAGGAAATTAGAAATAGTATGGTAGATAAGATATACATAGCATAAAGATTCATACAAATTTTTTTATGTACCCAAGGGTATGATATTATATATTTAGGTGGATGTATATGCCAACCTGTGGTCCATGTCCCTTAAGTTAGTTATATTGGGTCATGTGGATATCTTATGTAACTAATTACATTAGGTGATGATCAGAAGGCCTTCTTTAGGATCACCCCTCCATTGGATTATTAGGAGGTCTATATAAATGAGGTGATTATCATTGTAAGGATATGTGTGAAGTATGATATTATATTTGATAAGTCTTAGAGATATAGCCTAGGGTGGCTTCTTCCATAAGGAGTATTGTATGGTGTTACCCTACCTTAATAGTTTACTCTATTTTTATATATATTGTATATTAGGGCACATTGGTCCACAAACGTATCTTGTGTGTGAGATCTATATTCTGCATTATGTTATTTCTATTATTATATGTATGGATTTTATCAATTGGTATCAAAGCATCAATTTGGGAAAATGTGGATCCAAAACCCTAGTTTTTAAAGATTCTCCTTTAATTGGTAGAAGGATATGATTCTTTTGTAATTTTTTGTTGAAATGTGAAAAAAAATAATGAATCTACAGTCCAAACTCTAAGTTTTATCATCAATATTTTATGAGTTCTTACAATTTTATGATTTTTCATAAAGCCACCTTCTAGGCTGCAAATTAAGGTATTTTTTTGGAACTTTTTATGTTTTTGGAAAGGGTGTCAAAAGTCATTAGGGATCTATTAATTTTACTTTTTAATTTGATTCTGAATACATCATGTATTGGTCGAATCAAATTTGGGTCAACTAGATTTGATATAATGTTATCTATTTTGGAATATATTTTTTCTTAAATCCAAGTTTCAATGGAGTTTCATATTTTTTTATGAAAGTGGAGATGCATTAAAGAATAGTGGTATAAATATAAAATAGCTCATGGTAAGTGTATAATACAAAAATATTATTTTTCTTTTTGTTAAGAGGTGAAGCTAGGAAATGGTATGCATCATTGGATAAGGATATTTCCTCTTTGGATTAACTAGAACAAGCTTTCTTAGATAAATGGGCTCCAAAAATAAAAAAGAGGAAGAAGATGAGGAAGGAAAACAAAAAGAAGTCGAGGAAGAGAATGAAGATGAGGAAAAAGAGGAGGAATAAAATAAAGAAGAAAAGGAAGAGGAGGAAGGAAATGAAGAATAGGAGGAGGAAGAAGAAAAGCATGAAGGAGAAGGAGAAGGAGAAGACTTGTAAGAAAAAGGAGATGATACAAGTACATGCACTTTAGCTTCAAGGAAGGAAAATTAATCCTTTAATTTAATGGATGTATTTAAAAGGAAAAGGTTATTTTTTCTATACACAATAGTAGAAAGTATAACTTCGTCAACATGGAATTAGCCAACAAGCTACATGTACAAGATAATAACATCAAGGATAACCAAATATTAGGTATGGATATTGAAAATTTTTAATATTTAAAGCTCTCTATGAATAAGTATGTTCTATATTCAAAATTTTATGTTTTGGATATATTGTTGGATATTGTTCTTGGTTATCCTTGGTTAGAATGTTTGGGAATGATAAATATCAATGTGTGAAAGAAGTTCATGAAGCTTTGGTATAGGAGGAAAAAATTACATTACGAGATATTACACATAATAAATTCCAATGGAAATTCGATGAAGAGAAATTTTAAGAATATCATGAAGATTGTAATAGTGAACTTAGGATGGAAAATATTTTTCAGACATTGAGAAAAAACAGACAAGAAATTCTATTCAAGAATCAATAAAACAAGTGACAAAAAATTATGAAGAATTAGAAAAGGATCTTGTGATAACAAAGGGTGCTATATATAGGCATCCACATCATTATGAGAAAATAATCATGGAGGAATGATAGTACATGGAATCAAAAGAATAATTGCAACAACTAGTGGTATCAAATGTTGGTGTAAATAGGTACTTTTCCTAACTAGTTACTTAGTGAGGTCCTATTTAAATATTAAGTCCACTTAGGTCCTAGGCTTATTTAAGTTGTTTAGATAGGATTTTAGCTTTTTATCTTTTATTAAATATTAGATTCCTAGCTCATTTAATGTTGACTCATGTCATTTAATATTGGTACTACATCACACCTTGACTATATATGAAAGGTCTTTGTACACTCTTGGAAGATACCTCATTATCATATTTTATAGATATTAATATCATGAAAGCTCATATTCTTGTATACTCTCTTCTAGAAGGTTTTAATTATTTTTTGTAGGTAATCCTGGGCTAAAGCTAAATTTCAGTTCCTACATGGTATTGAAGCATGACCTTGCAAATCCCTTCTCAAATTTGAGGGTAGATCTATTTCCAGTGAGATATCTTGAATAATTTTAGTAAGGTTGAGTATGTTCTTCCCTTGCACCCTACGATGATATGGGGAATCAAGAAAACTTGAAAAAATACCTATTTTGGAGGTTTCCTCTTTGTGGGTTTTTATTGCAGATTAATTTTGGTACATGTTGGAGGTAATCTGATCTCACCATTGAGTTCAAAGTGTCTGAGAAAGTCAATATTGGCTTTTGTTTCATAAAAACCCAACATATCTTCCAAATCTATGAGGGTTTAAAGTTAAGAGGTGGTTACTATATCCGAGCGGTACATGATATTTTGAAGCACTTTAGGCCAAAATTGACCTTGGCGTTGTGTCCAATAGCCCCAGAAACCCCCATTTTCATATAAAATACTTTATATTTTGAAAAATATATATATATATTTTTTATATTTTTTAAAACATTTAAAAGGGATGAGGATGTGTTTTCTTTACTTCAACCAATTTGATCTGCTAGTTCTAGGTGCTTTTGAGTCTTATGCCTCGTATAATTTTTCTTCATCTAGCTACACTTCCATAAGTAGTGGTTCTTGCATTGTTGTTGAGATTCAATGTCAGTTACTTGTCTCTTTTTTGGTGTCCAAGCCAAATATGCATACTTTTTTGTTCTTAATATGGAGTTTCGCGGTGTGGAATTGCATTGTTGAAATACAAAATTGTCATTTTGTCGGTGTTTTGGTTCTTACTCAGTTGATTTTTTTATAGCTAAAAGTGGCAGTCTTTTAGGCTTTGAAAGAGTTATCAACATATGTCAGTCTAGATGTTAGGGTTATCATTTTCCTTTCACAAATTAGTGTGTTGTTGTCAATATCAAATTTGGGTGTTTGGGGACTTTTAAAGTCCAGGATGTGAAGAGGTGGGGTTGAGCTAAAAAAAAATTGTTGAGGCTTGTTTGTGTAAATGGAATATTTACCAAAGAATTACATGGTTGCAATTCAAATTCGAGAATGGGAAATGCCTTTTTCAAATGTATTATCAAAATTTGATTTATCCCATATGTTTGGTGTTTCCTTCACAGTTGCTTTTAGTCTTTTTCCTAACACTTTAGACTTGTTGCAGTCTTTTGATTTGCTTGAAATAATAGTGCAAGAGAAAAAGTTGATTTGTCCCAGATGTTTAGTGTTTCCTTCACAGTTTCTTTTAGTCTTTTTTATCTAACACTTTAGACTTGTTGCAATCTTTTGATTTGATCAAAATAATAGTGTAGAAGATGGTGTGCCTAGGATACCTATGTGAAAATGAATTGCTACAAGTTGTGCATCAATATCATCAATCAAGTTTTGATCTCAATGAAGGTGTGGTGGAAACTTCTGGTAATGTAGCGGTGGATGAAGATACATCTGATTGATCAAGTTCAAGTTCCTTGGATTTTTTGGTTCCTTGTTGTAAATATCCTATAAAACTCACAGTTTGTAATCGAAAGTCAAAATATCAAGCTTTAAAAAGTAGTATTTTTGGTGAATGGCTCATTCTGCTTCACTTGTATAAAGTATATAGTTTGTATTAGTTACATTACTATGAAATATGTAATAATTTCAAACAGTATGTAAGATTTGGCCAATTTTTGGGTATTCTGGGAAATTTGTATCAAATATTGCTAGTAGATATGGAAAAAAAATTGTATCTTTTAAAACTTTTGTATTTCAAACTCTATTATATAAATAATATATATAGGCTCTTAGCCTTTTGTCGAAAAAAAAATAGGCAACTATCTTAAATTTGATGGCCAAATGATTATCATAGAAGAATGTGTTAAATTTTATAGTTAAATGACCATCATACTAGTGCTCAAACCTGTCTTCTAGCTTCTGGTCACATGGAAACCACCCGACAACCCTTAGGGGGCTTAATTTGGCCCCTCAAGTCTTAATTGGGTAGTATTCTTAAAATCACCATAACTTTTGATTCAGGTATCAAAATTTCAAAAACAAGATATCATTGGAAGTCTAGTTCCAAGCACTTTCGAGTGGTGTAGGTATTATAATAAAATTTTATTCTTGGAATATTTTGTTTCTATTTGAAGTCAAATATCCCATTTGGACCTCTGAGCTCATAACTTTTTTCCTATATCTCCATTTTTCATGATTTTTGTGGCATTAGAAAGGTATTGAGGAGCTCTATCATTGTGCTCATGCACTTTTCTTGATTCAGCCTCAAGTATATTTTATTCCATATTTTGCATATTTAGCATTGTAACTGATTACTTAGACATCATGACTCCTAGGCAGGTTCTATCTTTTTAGGAAGGCTTCATTTACAATATACATTATGTTTAGTGGTTTCTAATTGTTATTGAAGGTTAATATCTTCATAATTTTGGATATCTATCTGTACTATCAAAAAATGTACTCCTTTGCATTTTCACATTATGTTTGGGTCCCTTAATTAATTGGACTTAATTAAGCCTCTAATTAGCCCAATTTTGCATCTACAAGCCTAATTAATTATAATTTCTAAAAGGGAAATTAATATTTAATTAATGCAATTATCATTTTTAACACCTTGAATGAATAGGTCCTGGAAATTTAGGTCAAGACCCATTCACCCTAGGGCGAATAGGTCCCCTTTAAGTTTCTAAATTCAAGTTTTAAATGTTTTTGGCGGCCTTTTTATGATCCCAAATTCAAATTCAAATGTTAGCTTGTAATGTTTAATTCTCAAGAAATTAGAAAAATACCTATAAATAACTAGTCTTTTTATAAATTCAAAACATCTAGCAAGAGGTGACAAAAGCTAAGATTATTTTCAAAGGTTTTCAATAACAAATTTCTCGGTCAATTGTTATAGCATTCAAGATCTCAAGCATCATGTAAAATTTATCTTCATTCATGTATGTTTTTGGAGCTAACATTGTGATGTAGGTTTCAAGCATTCAAATCAAGATTCAAGCATCAAGATCAACATCCAATCAACCACTTCATGCAAGATCAAGACCTTGGAGAGATGTACTAAGTTTCAGTCCTTTAAGGGTTTGGTGAGTTGCAACATAACGAGTGCTCATTCATCATTCCTTTTATGTTTCATTATTTCATTTCAAGGTTTAATTACCAAAATGGGATTTGACCAAGATGAACCTCCATTCACCAAAAAAACAATTTTTCCCTCTTGTGTGTTTTGCAAATATAGGTTGAAGAAAGATTGAAGATCTATCAAAAGGAGAAAAAATGTAAAAGTTGTAGTCAAGCCACTAAAACTCACTTTTAGAATTTAATTTTGAATTTATGAATGTGAAATCCAGAGGAATTGGGAGTGTAGACCAAGGGATAGAGGACTGTGAAAGCAATTTTTTAACCCTTGTAGAGAGACCCATTTTCCCTTGGGCGAATGAGTCCTAGGAGGACACTTAGCACAATGTTTTTGTGACAGGTGCATAAAATCACACCCTTCTCAGATCTATTGTTACTATGTGTAGGGAAAATTAGGTCATCTTAGAATGGGACATCTAAGAATGGCAGTGCCTTTAGTGATTTTAATTCCATTAAATTTCCTCAAAGACACATACTACTATGCCATAAAGCAGAAACTGGCACAGTTGATTTACCTCATTAACTCTTCTAAGAAAAGCACATCCAAACTTAACCAGATTCAACACTTATGTACCAATTCAAATTACAGAACCAACCAACATGAAAGACAAATAAATGAACACATAGATTTTTGTGGGGAAAACCCTTTCAAGTAAAAAACCCCACCCTCCAAAACACTTAGCTCAATTGTATTAATCAACAACAACAATAGTTACAATACAATCTTAGAGCTATGCTCTTTAGGAGTTTACATCTTGTTCATCTAGAGAATACAAGCAACAACATTGTTCAAAATCCTCGCACTGTTGCAATGTCCTCACATAACACATAGTGTACATTCATTTCATTTCACTAGCCCACTCGCACAGCCAGCCTTTCGGCTAGCACTACCTCATGGCTTCTTAGGTTCACACCCTCCAATCATTCTACCATTCTACTTGCTATATTCATGTCGACCCTTCAATTTCTAGGAATCTACTATCCAAACCTATTCAGTTCACTCAACCAGCAAGAATCTCACCTATCAACATTATCCCACATTGGCACAAAATATTAACAGTCATTAGTTTATAAACAAAATCCCAAAGACTTTAGGTATCTACGAGTTAGCCCTTTTGATTACCAACTCACTCATACACCCATAGTCAAACCAACAATTGGAATGGCCTCACCAAAGTGAACACCCATCAGCGCATCACCCAAAATGTTAACTTCATAACCACCACATACAAGTTATGAATTTACCAATCCCCGTGACCACTATCACCCAGTCAGAGAAAACTCAAACTTCATAACCACTGCAAACAAGTTACGAAGTTACCAAAAAAATCAATGTCGAGATAACGAAGGAGATTTGTCATTCGGTAGGTTACGAAACTTCCAAACTCCGCGACTAGGTTACGAAACCTCCAAACTCCATGACAAGGAGTTACGAAACTTCCAAACTCTGTGACAAGAAGTTACGAAACTTCCAAACTCCATGACAAGAAGTTACAAAACTTAGGAACTTCAGTGATAGGCTGACAATGTATACTTGAATAGAGATACAAGCCAAGATGTTGAGGTACAATTTCCAATAGTACAATGGTACAAGAAGGATCCATCACTTTTAAAGGTCTAAGCAACAAAACCAGGGTTTCACCAGTGAGTTTGAGACACACATTCTCAACAATCTCCCAGTTGATGAAAAACTCAATAAACCCCTTTCCAACCTTCAGAACCACTGTACCATAGCCATTTATGCAATAATAAGAATCTCAAACAATGCTCTCATGCTCTGGCCAAGACACCTACACCAACATCCAAGATGTCCACCAACTCAAGCAATGGTTTCATCCATCCACTATAGGACAATAAACGAGCCAAGGCATATATGCACCAGTCTACAGAACACAAACACCAGATTCAACTAATAGCAAAGACTATAACATGCTGCCACCACTTCATTGTGCTCACACGCTATACAAAAGCAATATCAACTTCAAAGACTCAAATAGAACACAACTATGAGGTCATTCTCCAAAAATAAGATAGAACATGAGCTAGAATAGCAACTAGAGAACTGACTGCTCCCATCCAATTGATTAACCCACACGATTGAAAGTAGCACCCACAACTCATGCTATTCCATCAAATCTCACATACCTTGAAGGTATCCTCTTTAGTAGACTTATGTCAACAGCACAACCAACCCACTTATGTCAACAATAGATACAAGCACCATGCATAGACTAGTTGAAAAAGACCAAATGCATCCAGGTACTCCCACTGCATGGGTAATGCCAAATATGAAGGATCAAAGACATAATAGGTCTATTAATAATAGCACATAGAAAATGTAACCATGTAGTACCAAGGAATTATCCACAATGATATGCACAACCTGTAAGCAACTGCTACAAGAATCATTTCTCTCAACAGTCTTCTAAAGCTCTTCCAAGATTTTTAACACCCAACAAAGGAGAAAGATAAGAACCTCCATGTCATCACCCAAGAACATGAGTCAAAACACATGACCACAAGCTAGTGATCATTACAACTCCAACTAAACCTCAAAATAATGTAATGTGAAACCAAACATCCTGGAAGACAACCAAGACCAAAAAGAGCACCTCTACACATCATATACCTGTAGAACATCCTCCTACATACACCTCTAAAAGCCAGTTGTGCCAAGTATGATCTCCTTCACATCCCATAAGAAAATCCATAACAACACCCAACCGTTCAATCACCAATATCAAACTTAACATATGTAACATGTAATCAATCATGGATGTAAGCCTCTCAAAGAAGATCAAACTACCTCATTTCCCATCTCAGGAAATCAGCCCATACAACTATCTCCTACTAGTTCTCATCATAAAACAATATCACATAAAAGTTCAAGGAGATAAACCATGTTGTACATCTTCCACTATGAATCATCCAAAACCATTTAAATAGCAATTCAAGATCCATATCATGAAAGGAAGCATAAGAAACATCTAAAAGATACAATGGGAAAATACCTCTCAAATTAGACTTTACTACTAAGCAGACCAAAAGTGGGAAAGAGAATGCTCCTCCAAGATAACCAAGTCATCATGACTTCTCCAAGAGAAATCTCCTCCTTGGTCTCAATTGAACTCACGTCCAACCAAGGTGAAGGCTACTCATACTTTCAACTGTAAACAACACCTTTCTCAAAATAATTTCAGCCTCGCCTTATTCTCCATGTATCCATGAACACTTGCAACCAATCATCTCATGCTAAACTCCAAATGCATCACTGCACTATCATGAAGTATCAGGCAAATGATCAAGGCACCCAATACACCAAGAATTACTAGACCATTTTCAAAGCTCCAATCATCTAAATCAGGAACTTATCATG
Source organism: Sequoia sempervirens (assembly GCA_007258455.2). Classification (NCBI taxonomy): domain Eukaryota; kingdom Viridiplantae; phylum Streptophyta; class Pinopsida; order Cupressales; family Cupressaceae; genus Sequoia; species Sequoia sempervirens. The sequence goes on from VDFB02174035.1 coordinate 10,138, forward strand.
ACATCATGGTCTTTCCATCCCTCTTGGGAGATACCATGCTCCAAGTGAAGAAACCAATGTCTCAAGAGCAATGCACAATGTCAAAACTCTAATGCATAAGCAAGAGTATACCATGACATAAAACAAAACAAGATATGAACATACATCACCTTTCAAGCACCACCAACATCTCAGCCAAAGACTCCAAACATCCTCCATGGTTCCAATATGTTGTACATCCTCAAATAGTGTCCATGCAAATGCGAAAGAACCCTTCTACAACAACAGGATCTAAGAGTCCCTCCTAGTAACATATGCAGCACTAAAGAAGATCATTCACCACCAAGTGATGAACCCACAATCACTGCTAAATCTCCCAATGAATCATGACATCCAAGCTTTCCAAGCATCATGACCAAACATATGCTAATCTGAAAAATCTTTAGGTACAATTGACAACATGTCCATCTGACAACAATGCCAAGCAGCACCACGATCTCCAAATCACACAAACCACACCATCACTGTCAAAAGATTACACTAAAAAAAGTGTATCAATCTCTCCATGGCATTGTGATACACATGGTACAAGTTCCCATAATTGACTATTCAGGTACTCAACACCTATCATCTCAAAGCAACCACACCAATGCACAAGTGACCATAGACAAGGTCAACTAATGAAATCTGCATTTTTAGGAAAAAAATCTTGTGGATATAGACAGTCCACTTCCAAGTTATCCCACTGCAACTGAATGGGTGATAAATCCATTCAACTGCATAACTTGTAGATATGAACATTGAAACATGCAAACCCATCATCGCAATGGAAAATACAAAAATGAGATTTCAAAGAGAGCAAGAATGTAGATAATTTGACTCAAACACTAGATCAAAACCAAATCCAATTTTCCAATCATGTCCATAACTCAAGCATCATAGTCTAGGAAACCAACACTCACATGTAGAACAACAACTATCTCATCCAGCAATGCCCCAAACTGTTAGGGTATAGAAAATAGTTTTTTACCAATAGCTCCATAAAAACACAAATTTTTTTCTTCACCATGAAAAACCTACAAAAACACTATGTTTATAAAACACCCATGCACACCCATATCCACTGCACATCTGGATGACTCAAGAGTCTGTACACAACCATCATAGTTAACCAGAACAATGGAATAACATGAGTATGCATAACCATAGATTCTTTCAATGGAAATCTATCAAACCCTCAAAACCAAAGAACATGAATCTAAGCCATGCAAGTACAAGGCATCCTTTAAAAGGAACAAGTAGTACTAGAACTCCAGACATATCCCAGATGAATTCCATAACCATCAACATGCACATGCATACGAGCAAGCCAGGCTATTCATAAGTTTTCATACCACCCAAAGATCAACTTTGTAACCTTTATGCAATCAGGGTAATAGAGAACAATGCCTTCAATGCCTAGTCAAAGCACCTAACACAATCACAATACTCCATGGCCTAAAAACAACCCAAGCATTTCCATACCATCAGGGAGCCCTTCACACGGACACCCAGTATGAACCACGCTCTACTGCAACACAACCATAAGCATAAACTCACACCCCTTGCATCAGGATCATTCACTGCCAACCAGGAGCCTCAGACCACATCATTATAATATGATCAACTCCAATTTCTCCATCTTCAATGTCTTTCACATTGCATGTTGTCTCAAAATAGCAAGAAATTTTACTCACCAAAGGGTCAATAATCAATTGAGTCCCCCAGATTTCTTCAAGCTTGCCAAGCTAAGAAATCTTCACAGGAGAAATACTCAAAACCAGCAACCAAAAGAAGGGTTTCATACCACTTGTAGGGAAAATTGGGTCATCTTAGAATGAAACATCTAAGAACTATAGTGCCTTCGGTGATTTTAATTCCATTAAATTGCCTCAAAGACACATACTACTATGTCATAAAGTGAAAACTAGCACAGTTGATTTCCCTCATTAACTCTTCTAAGAAAAGCACATCCAAACTTAACCAGATTCAACACTTATGTACTGATTCAAATTACATAACCAACCAACATGAAAGACAAACAAATGAACACATAGATTTTTCATAGGGAAAACCCTTTTAGGTAAAAAACCTCACCCTCAAAAACACTCAGCTCAATTGTATTAATCACCAACAACAACAATTACAATACAATCTCAAAGTTATGCTCTTCAAGAGTTTACATCTTGTTCATCTGGAGAATATAGGAAACAACATCGTTCAAAATCCTCACACTGTTACAATGTCCTCACACAACACACAATGCAGATTCATTTGATTTCAGTATCCCACTTGCATAGCTAGCCTTTCGGCTAGCATTGCCTCATGGCTTCTCAGGTTCACACCCTCCAATCGCTCTACCATTCTTCTTGCTATATTCACTTTGACCCTTCGATTTCTAGGAATCTACTATCCAAACCAATTCAATTTTCTCAACCACCAAGAATCTCAACTTTCAACATTATCCCACATTGGCATAGAATATTAGCAGGACCATTAGTTTATAAACAAAATCCTAAAGACTTTAGGTACCCATGAGTTATCCCTTTTGATTACCAACTCACTCGTATACCCGCGGTCAAACCAACCATCGTAATGGCCTCACCAAAGTGAACACCCATCGGCGCGTTGCTCAAAATGTTAACTTCATAACCACCGCATACAAGTTATGAATTTACCAATCCTCGCAACCACTATCACCCAGTCAGAGAAAAATCAAACTTCATAACCACCGCAAACAAGTTTTGAAGTTTCTGAAAATGTAGATGCCGTGACAATGAAGGAGATCAGTCGGTCGGGAGGTTGCAAAACTACCAAACTTCGTGACTAGGTTATGAAACCTCCAAACTCCACAACAAGAAGTTACGAAACTTCCAAACTCCACAACAAGAGGATACAAAACTTCCAAACTCCACGACAAGAAGTTACAAAACTTAGGAACTCTAGCGATCAGCTAAAAATGTAGACTTGAATAGAGATACAAGCCAACAAGTTAATGCACAATTTCTAGCAGTATAGTGGTACAAGAAGGATCCATAACTTTTAGAGGTCTAAGCAACAAAACTAGGGTTTCACCAGTGAGTTTGAGACACACATTCTCAACACTTTGTTGATCAGATTAAGGTTTAATTTAGAGCTTTCATGTTTTACATTGCATCATTGCATCCATTTAATATTGTTCAATCTTCTCCCAAAAGTGCATTTTAGGTTGATGTACCCCATCCTCAATCATAAGGAAAACACCAAGATCCCCTTCAAGTTTGACTCACCTAAGGGTTAAAAGTCAGTCTTTCCCTAGGGGATCCCTTTTTCCTAATGAAAGTATGGAGATAGGTACATCATACCCCATTCACCCCCTTCATATTGATGAACTCATTTTCCTATGTTTCATTTTGGTGAACCCAACATTGTTCATCAATTATTTTTAATTTGAAGTCCATTCAAACCCTAGATCTAGGATTCAGAATAGTTTGCATTGCATGGCATTAGTTTGCATATCATTTATGTTTGTTAACATTGCATTAGTTTGCATATCATTTAGGGTTGTTAACATTGCATTAGTTTGTATCTCATTTAGGGTTTTAGGTTTGCATTTTGCATCATTTAAAATTTAAAAAAATTTAAAAAAATTGCATCCATATTACATTGATTTTGTATAGTACTTTCATATTAGTTTATGTCCAATCATTCACATTAAAAAATTGAGTAAAAATTACATTTCAAAAAGTATCATATTTTTCATCATTTTTCATTCATTTCACCTGCATTTAGACATGAATATCTAGAAAAATCAGTCATTGAACCTGTCGATGGGTGCTTTTGCACCTACTCAACATAGGCAACACACAAGTATGCTACCTCTCTTGAAAGGTAGAAATTTGCAAACAAGTTCAAGATTACTACCCCAAGGTCTCTCGGGTGTCAAGTCATGACAAAGCTTGGAATAATTCAGTTGGTTGATGTGATTTGCTGGTAATCACAGGATGGCCTTTATAGTTCACAAAGCATGGGAAGTTGGGTCTAAAAATGGAGTTTCAAAGTATTGGAAGTGGTTGTTCACTCAAAATAGCAAGTTGAAACTCACCTCTTTCACCAAGTTTGACATTGTGATGGTGCTTGGAATCCTACTCTACCAAGGAATTAAAAAAAAAGGGAAAATGGGAAAGGGTTAAGAGAGTTGTTCTAACAAGGCGTGGAGGAGAATGAGCAGGTAACAATGGAGAACTGTAGTAGAAAGGCTCTCCCACAAAGCTGATTTTTCTTGACAGAGAAGCCTACCTACACAGAGCTAGTGCGATCTTTAAGTTGCAGAATTTTCAAGTGTGCATTCACCTCATGAACATGAATTGAACTAAGTTGCATAAATAAGTTGGCTGGACAGCTTTGAAGTGATTCACATCATCAACAAATCACAAAAAGCATAAGCTTGGAAGTTCATCAAATACTGTAACAACAAACACCATTATCATAGCCATCCAAGAAACTACAAACTAAACTAACTTGGAAGTCGAAGCATGCATGCATAATGAACAAACTCAAAAGAACCACCCAAATTCATGCAATGCTTCTCTCTATTGCTACAAAATTCCCTTTACACCAGTTCTCCAACATTTACAAATGAGGAGCAAGCCCCTATTTATAATTTTCTAGAGCCCAAATGAATGGCTAGGATTGATCTATAATGTGTGGTTCAGATTCATTACAAGTTAGGGTTTCACCTACCCCCAAATATATAGCAATTTAAAATATAGTTTTTTCCTTTTCCCTATCTTGCCTTGTAGCCTATTTTGTCTTCTAGTGACCCTAGCACTGTAGCAGTTTTGTTCTCTAGCTGTTTTCTAGGCTGTGGTTGAAAGTAGTTAAAATTTTCCCTCTTGTTGATGTGTTAGCAACATTTCTCCAGCTAATCAAGTGCATCTTGTTTGCAGATCTGCATCATTGTGAAATAGATTAGTTGCCCCGAATCTGATGGGACAACTCTGAAAGGATAATCGTCGCTTAGTGAAAAGAAAAACAACTCCCTTTTGCTTCTGATTTTAGTGGGCAGCTCCATGAATTCTTGGCACTGACTTCCCTTGGCATGTAGTCATTTGATTGTCATTCCTCCTCGACGAGTTGATCATTGTTTATGCAACATTTCTCTGGTAATATTTTGTGTGCATCATCCATGAGTTAAAATCCTCTCCTTGGTTCAACCCTATAGGTGATCTTTGCCTATCATCCCCTTTGCAAACCTAGTAGGCAACGTGTAGGTTCTTCATTTGGATGACACTCTTCATGATCTCACCTTCCCTCTCCTTCTTTAGATCAAGTCCTGAGTTAAGACTGCATTTAGCATAGTTCCATGGACTAACCCTTTAGTGGTACAATGTCATAGGTGGGCGCATTTCAAGCAATTTCCTTCTGGAGTAAGCTTCTTTGATGGTCTCCATTTTACAATCAGAGCCCTGCACAAAACAATAGATTTAATTAAGCTTATGAAAATAATCCAATATCCCTAATGACATGAAACTCTTTAAGTTTCTTATGATAGCCATTTCAATTTACTTTAATTATCTGTTTTACCAATCTTCAAAGCTCAAAGGGGGATTTGAAGTGGGAAGTAATACTCGTATGACCGTATAATTTTCATTTCTAGGTGACCGCCCAATCATTGCTCATCTAACTTTCAAACTCTAAATTTCTCCTAAAATGAGTATAAATTGGTCTTGATTACTAAATGCCCCCTTTCCCATCGTATTACTCCCACTTGGAGGGAAGAATACCTTTAATAGTAAAAGTCTTCAAGTATCTTTCTAATTCTCTAGTAAAGTCTAACCTCACTCTAAAATGGGGTAAAATATCATGCCTTAAATGTCATTTCACATGCAAGCTCGTGCCATGCCATAAATAGGAAACATCATTGAGGTGACAAGGGCTAAATATGTTGAGCTCTACTACTTTAATTCAATTCTCCATGCGCAAATCACTTCACCAAAGTCCCTGTCACCATTACTTGTACTCAAGCGGCCATGCCAGATCCTTATCCATGATTTGATTTCTTCATTCCTTAGTTGAGTAGCCAATGAGGAGACATTGAGAGTGTGGGAATTGAATGAGTTACTACCATCAACATCGATTTCAAAAGGGCGGGAACCCACATGAACATGCCAGCAACCCTCATTAAATGGTTTGGAACGTCTCTCTTTTTCATCTTCCATTTTTTTTTATTGGGTGCATTATGTTTCTTCCTTCTTGTCAATATGCTGCATTTGATCTCTTTCCACCATCATTCTAGTTGCTTTTCATCCAGGCTCGATATTCATGATGATGACCCAAGAACAAAGAAGTCATGAGTGATGGTTTGAAGAAAGTCACTCGAACTGCAACAAAGACAGCG